>JABJVR010047194.1:53819-66740 GCA_025773905.1 Chitala chitala | reverse complement strand
AAACCCACCAAGCACAGGGAGAACATGCAAACTCCACGCACACAGACCCAAGGCGGGAATTGAACCCCAGGCCTGGACTACATGGTGTATTCACACTGAAATTAAGTTCCATTAATGGTCACACAGTATAGCAGAAACGTTATGATGGTGCAAGACTTACTGTTTGTTTTGAAAATGTACTCCCTTGAATTTTCAGTGACATTGCTCAGAAATTCAACAATGAATAAAATATGAACAAAATGAAATTTAATTCCTGACAGTTGAACACCTCCCCCCCTTCTCCACTACTGCCAAAAAAGATGGGATTTATTGGTACCAGAGAAGCTTTCATTCAACTTGTCAAAGTTACCCCAAGAGAAATCATTTTCAAAAGCCTCATTTAATATTTATTGCACAGAAGCCATGCCCAACATTCAGAAAGATAAATGATAAATTGGATTTCGGGATGCGCCCCAAACTGACTGTGGTCCTCTCTATGAAACATCTCACTAGCATGTAGTTCCCTCACTCTGATTTTGTTTATCTGTCTGTCCTAATACCATCATTCTGACATTTTACACGAGAATTACCCTTTAGGTCTTTCTGGGTGTAAGTGGAAAACAGGCACTGTTTAAATTCCAACAGCATACTTTCAACAGTAAACATATTAGCATTTATAGTTGACCAAAGTACTGGTGCTTCTCATGGAGTTCAGTTTGTGGATAAATTCTCTTCAGCCATAGAGACCCTGTTAAATATAGACACAACCAATGCAAAGCGCTGTCTGCAGGTGCGATGTCACACTTCTCGATCGTGACGCTCGTGAGATAATGCACTCACAGTGGACTACCGTGAGCTTAGTAATGTGTTCGCTCTCGAATGAAGCAGTTCTCCATGTTTGCTGATGATGTTTAGCGAGCGCTTCCAAAGGTGATCACAGGTTTCTCCAGTTCATGCATATCCTTACGACCCACAGCGTGCCAGCCACGCAAACGTTATACGTAGGTTGTGCTTCCACAAATATCAATAATTCCTTAGCAACAGTACAGAGTAGGGCGGAGGGGTGTTTGTTCTGCACAGCTGCTTGCTGTGAGACCGTGAAATCCTTATAAAGTTTGTTAATGCAAACATTTTCAGCAGCAACACAGAACACATCTGATCTTAGAGACCCACTTAGAGACTGTTTCCTCAAAGAAGGGGACAAGAGGAAAACTATTCAACAACGCCTCTCCAGGAGAATGAGCAGACAAGGAGGAACAGATCAAAAATGCATAATTTCTGTCATTCATGTCCCATATTTACCAGAAAATAGTGACTATTCCTCAATTATTCCTCCTTTAAACAGGATATACAGTATTATGTTTCTTTTTCATAGCTCTGAACGAATAGCACAGTTTAGTCAAATAAATGTTGCTAATGCGTGTGAAGGATGAAAACTTTGAGACATACAGCAGCAATATCTGTATGATGTGTTGAACAGTTCCTGTCAGAGTGTAAGACGTGACCATAATGAGACCAGCTGTAACATCAGCGCTAAATTTGATTCTGTTCTCAACAAACTCTTAGTAAGGACCACTTGGTAGGTCCTCTAGACTACCTCATCCAGACTGCTAAACAGGTGTCCCCTTTAAGAGCAGCTTAACCGGTCTAAACTAGTAGCTCCTTTATCCAGTCCTCTTAACTGGCAATGTGTTAACTCCATCGAAACAGTCCATGCAGTACAAACATACAGTAAGTGGCCATAAATGTATCACAACTGTAATGAACAAAGACTGAAAACGGGAGCCTCATCGCAGCATGATGGTCCTTACACATGGTTATTTCAGGTACACGGAGCACAATCCAAAACTCATTTGCGATGATCCACACACATGGTATGGTTCCCAGAGAAGTCAAGTCTGTGAAGAAGACTACACAGGCATGGCACAGGAGGTAGAAGATTGGCATGGACAGAACTCATCATATGAGATGAATATTAATTAGCATCATAGCAACAATAAGACAGACTTAACTAGGAAAGGTAACAAGGCACAGTTGCAGGCAATAATGTATTAACACATTGGATAGGGGGTGTGGTCAAAGGGCAGTGTGACAGCAATGGCTTACAAGGTAAAAAAGCACACAGGAAACATACATATGAATGGAAACCAAAACCAAGACAGCATGCATGTTTTACTGAGCAAGCCCACTGCTCTACATTAAAACCTAGGTCAATAATTTTCTCCTCACCGTCTTCAAGTGCATCCTTCACCATCCAAATATTATGTATTTGGGCATTCAAGTCTGTGCAGCAATTCACCAACATTCAGAGTGCAGTAAAGGCTGCCTTGCGCTACAGAGCACAGGCATTAGAATCTATTTCCCCTGTGCTAAGAGATTAACACATAAATACTAATGAATGTTGACTGTGTGAGGTTAGAGTTTATGTTATTACCCCTTAATGGCAGTATTAATGCAAGCAAGAGGGGCTCCCAGCCAAAAACGATGATTCACTGAGCCAAAACCTTCTGAAACGGGGGCCATTATTCATCTATAATTGAATTTTAATTCGCATAGATCTCTGAAGGGGGCCTGTGTGGCAATCCAATTAAGTCCCTGTTTTGTGGATCTTCTGAAATCCAGTACGATTAAACATCATTTTGGCAGTTCTTTTTCATCTTAAGACGCACACTTCGCAGACCCAGCCCCGACTGACAGAACTCTCACGCGCCTCTTCTTTGCTGTTTCCGTATAGTGGGTGCTGCCAATGTCATCACTAAAATGCTCCCAACTGTTTAACGTAAATCGTGGAGCGGTTATTTAAAAATTTAGAAACCCGAGTGCACAGATTACTATGTGCAATGGAGAACACCCACACAAATGTGAAGTAAGTACAGAAGTGTGTTGGGTAATGCTCTGCACATCAGATGGTTGTCGGCTCCAGTCTTACTGTTTGGAACATGAGCAAAAAAAAAAAAGTGAAAACAATTTGCAGGGAAAAAAACTTGTGTACCAACACACAACTTCCCTATACTAGACAAAAGTGAATCTAAGGCTTTTAGAATCCAGTCTTTTGACAAATGAGACTCTTACAAAGGGGGCAGTGCAATTTTTCATCTGATCCTCTCAAACTAACCCCATCCTACATCACACTCAGTTCCTGTTGTGGGAAAACTTAATTTTACTGTTCTTTCATTACACATGCAAGATGGTGAACATTTATATTAATGTGATACTTAGATCTTACATGATTTAATGCGGCAACCTATCATCTGTTTTTCATGCACGTTTTTAGCTAGAAGACATTTTGAAACTTTAATTCTTCCTCTTACTCAATGCACAGCGGAAAGAGATTTAGTGGCTCCGACTATATCTTAAGCAGTGATCCTATCTGATTTACACCCTGAGGGCACTCCCTGTTCTCCCCCCAGATATGGTTATGAAGGAGCAATATGGGTCAGAGAGAACTGTGACCCCTATACAGCGGAGGAACAGGAGACTTCACTGCACTCCCTCCATGCACCTCCTGGTAGAAGATCAGGGCACAAGCTTGACACAAAGTCACATTGGTATTTTCATGGCCATGAAGCAAAACACGAGCTTACACACAATCGTGGCATTTCGACAACCACACAAAGCAAAGAAATCAAATCAAGTCAGGAATTAGAGAGTACTGTGGCCCAAGTTACGCCCTAGTGAGGAAGTAGAGAGTACTGTGGCCCAAGTTACGCCCAAGTCAGGAAGTAGAGAGTACTGTGGCCCAAGTTACGCCCAAGTCAGGAAGTAGAGAGTACTGTGGCCCATGTCAGGTCCAAGTTAGGAAGCAGAGAGTACTGTGGCCCAAGTTACGCCCAAGTCAGGAAGTAGAGAGTACTGTGGCCCAAGTTACACCCAAGTGAGGAAGTAGAGAGTACTGTGGCCCAAGTTACGCCCAAGTCAGGAAGTAGAGAGTACTGTGACCCATGTCAGGCCCAAGTTAGGAAGCAGAGAGTACTGTGACCCATGTCAGTCTGAGGACTCTAATTACTTAAAATTACACAAACAAAATATGCACACATACAACACAACAGGAAGTGAGGAGCTCTGTGACTCCCTCCTCAGGTGGACGTTGCTGTTTCCTTCTGCTCTTCACACTCCTCAGAATTTTTCAGCTTTATCTTTGTAATCATTTATCACCGAGTGTGTGAGAACAAAATTCACACCATTATGTATGAATATAAGCACGGTTCAAAAGAAATAAATGTCATCAGCACTAATTACACATTACAAGGTCACACATTTGTAGATTACATAGAGGCAGTCTATGATCAGTAATTAAGTCAGCTGTGTCCCACTGGCTATGTGTTTGCCTTATTTTTCCAAATTTCCCTCCAGTTTTCTGAATGGTATATGTGTGAAGTCATTCAATCTGAATAAAGCCATCAGTCAAACAAACACCTCTGATCTGAGGTCTGGCTATAGTTTCCAAACGATGCCAGTGTAGGAGTTTGACCTCAGGGCAGATCAGCATTTCTAATGTCCATTCCGCGAGCTTCTCCTCAAAACGTGGCACATGGCTGAGGTTAAGGAAAACACAGGCAGTAAACAAGAAACTGCACAGGATTTCCTGCACCACTTCCCATAATGCTTTGCAAGTGCTGTTTTGCTAAATTTAGAACAATTGTGAGCTGAAGACTTCAACAACCCTCAAGCACTGTCCACAGTACAAAAGTCCAGTCCTGGCTGAAAAACCATTAGTACATACAGAAGCAAACTCTCCCTCGGTGCCAAAACTCCAGTTCACCACAAACCAACGCATTGCTTTCCTTTCACTAATTCCAAGTAATTGTAATTGGAATTCTGAAGCATGTGGACATTTCTGTATGCATTCCATATAACTAAACAGCTACAAATAGCAATGGAGCAGCAGTCTATTAGTTAAGGATAAGAATCTGTTCGTGGGTGTTGATTGCCTAGGAGGCTGTGGGTCTTGTTTACTCCAAAATACTGTAATTAACGTTCAAGACGTTCATCTGCACCAGTAGCAATGCTTAATCACTTAGACAAACATGAAAGAACCAGGGATCCAGGACTCCATCGCTCACTTAATACGTGACAGAAAAACTAAGCAATTAATGCCGGACTCCTTCAATGTTTCTCAGTACGTCACAACAAAAAACAAACATTTCCCAGTGTGTAATTAACTATAGCATCTAATTTAAAGTATTATTTTAGTCAGAGCACACATATCTGACAACGTGATGTAACACCCAAGGAACATTCCTTTCTTACAAGAATATTTTTTTTTTACACATTTACGTAATGATAAATGTAATAATGTGATGGATAAAATGTTTTATCCATCAGCTAAAGTAAAATATCTATATCAATAGTATATATTTAACAACAACCCTGCTCATTTTCAAGCCCGTAAATTCACCTGTCTATCCAATTCAGGGTCACGGGAGCCCTTAGCATCAATCAGTTTGAAAACATTTTATCTGTAAAAATACTTCTACAGTTTTACTGTAATAAATATTTTAAAAAAAGAAATTTAACATATGAGCCCTTGTATTGTGAGAACGCCTTCCATTCTGACCTTTTCTGTACAAAGAAATTTCAAGTACAGAAAGATTTACCTGAAAAAATAAACAACCTGGACAGTGATCTTTGTTTTAATCAAAGTCATCAGATCAGTGAAGGATCAGCTACAAAATCACAAAATAAGCTCCTCTCCATTTAGGGCAACATTTTAAGCTCTAAAACAAATTTACAGCAAAAAAAAAAAAAAAAAAGTTTAATTTTTCACTTCAACAAAAATTAATATATGTAGCTTTTGAGAAAATATTAAAACAATTCCTGTAATTTACTGCCATTAGTTTTCCATAGCTGTACATTAATAAATATATAAATAAATATATTTAGTTTATAAATATTTGTTTTATAATTTTTTAAGGCTTCCTGCTCCCAGTTGGGGGGAGGGGGAATTAGGCCATGCAGCAAACTAGTTAAACATTTCACAAACAATAATATGCAATTAAGAGAAGAGCTGCTGTCGAGCAAGGCTTGGTGAACACAGCTGCTGCTGTAGTAAGCAGGACTCCCAATGAAAGCCGAGCTCTTCACTTCGTTATCCCTTCATCAAGCTGAGAAGGTGGAAACACCAGCCTGCATTAATCATCAAAGGAGTGCTGCAGCCGTGTGAGTTGCTTCCGAGCGCTGTCCAGAGCACCCGGCAGCTCCCGCGCAGTATTCCCCGCGATCACAGATGAGCACGGCTAAACAAGCACTGCGGGGTAGGGCCGCGTGCTCAGCAGAAACATCATTGCCCCCCTACAATGAAGTCACCTGCACGCCTGATCATGTCCGATTCACCTCCTCTTCCAAACACAGCCGCCGCTGGACGCCATGAATCTTTTCAGCATGATGACCCGAGAGGCCAGACACCATAAATCTTTAAATTAAGCATGATAACCCAAAATGCACGCTGTGTGGACGCACCTACCTGGTGACAGATCTCATGGACAACGACCATGGTGAGCTCCATCAGATAGGAGAAGGACGAGACCTCAGGGTCCAGCAGGATTTTCTGCTCGACGAAGACGCTGAGACCCCAGTTCTCCATGGCAGAGTAGGGGTGCTTCGGAACAGCCAGCAGATCTGTGGAGACAGAGCCAGCCACCAGGAGATTACAGCACAATCAGAAAAAGGAACCAGCAAGTGGTGCATCTGGAAAGATCAAGGAAACACAGCAAGTGTCCTCCAACCAACATCAGATTACATGTGAGTCAGAAGGAAGAGTGAAAAAGGTAGAATACAGTAGATGGTCATTCATCACTCGAAAACCATACAAACAATGCTCACATTACACCTCTAAAAATATGGACAAACTTCTTCAGTTGTCATTGTTTCATGTTGGGAAGTTCTATCTAAACCATGCATTCAGATCCTGCACAATGTAAACAAGATTTTACAAAAGTACTTCTTTTTCTCAAGGTTGCCAGAATGCACTGGCACTGAGTATGGGCAGAACTCCGAGTTATTTCATGAGCGATGCAGGGACTCGGGGAAAAGCATGAAAGTCGTGTAGATGTTAATAACAACAGACAGCATCTCATTCCTTATAAGGCCAAGGCCTACCTCAAGCAGTGAACACAGTGAGAGCACGAATAGGCAGCATTACAATATGAGAATATATAATGAGATGTGATAGAATTACTCCCTGTCAATTCAATAAAGCCTGGAATGAAATGGCTTTGAAGCCATAATCTTTGCATTACAAATCCACACATCAGAAATTTATGTTCCAGTCGGGATTGCAGAAGAACATGCAGCTGCTGCAGTTGTTGTCCACTGTAAGTTAGGAAGCCTGATGCTCCAGGTTAACTGTGTCCATCTTTGGGAGGAGGAGGAAAAATTCACAACATAAAGAATGATTTTGGATTACCCATGGTCGTGTCATTAACGACAATAGCATTAGTGCATAACACAAGTTCATGAATTCCTTTATTTTGAAATTCTGGTTTTTCTTGGTATGGAAACTACAATAAAGAGAGCAGTAAAAAAACATCCATTCCAAAACAACAAAAATGTGACCCTCTAAGGCACAAATGTTTAATCAAATAAACCACATAATTTTTGAAAACCTTTTTAAAGGTTTGACTCCAAGTCCTCTGATCAGATACCCACATCACACTCAGCCAGGCACTGCAGGTCTTCTGCATTGTTGTTAGCTAATATTAAACTTTGGTGTAAAGGCAGGTGCCCAGCACCATCTATGGGATACTTCTTTGAGGAAATGTATTGCAAAAACGCCAGCAGCATCTCTTCATTTACATGTTGCACAAAACAGCGCCAGGGGATTCATCACCAGGTCAGGGCCTCAAGAGGCAGCCTACACAATCTAGCAGACGCACAACTTCAGGAAATAAGAACGGTCGTTATTTTCAATCAGAAATACATCGGCCTTTACAGCAGATGAAAAAGTATCAACAGAATGACTAACTATCCCAAGCTTTTTGTTAAATTACCTTCACCGCAGGAATCAATACTGAACGCTAATGTTTTCACAGGCCACTGCAGTTCTGATTTGTATGAGACGCGGACAGAAGAGCAGGATTTATTTTACTGAGAAATCTTTTGTCTATCTGAGACACGCTTCTCCCTCATGCTCTAAAAGAATCTCAGGGCTCATTAAACAACCAACCTTAATATATGCCCAACTTGCACGATTCAATCCATGTTTACACAGAAAGGCAAACACAGTCAGTCTGTGGATTTTAGAATCATATCCTGCTTTATGCTACATTGCGTTCTGCAAGACATGCCCCACTTGGAAAAACTTGGCACATTTAAATTGGTTTAACACCATCTCCTTCCAACCTGCCAGTCTGGAGTTCTCTTGAGGAGTTTTTGACAGCAAATCTTCCAGATAAAACGTGACTGGGAATCTAAGGCAACTTGTAGGGCTGTGGTGGTCTGGAGGTAGGAAAAAAAAAACCACGGGGAACATAAAAGACATTGGGGTCTCCATGTTCTCACCTATCACAGGGACCCCATGTAATTTTACATTTATTTTTTGCATGCACAAATGTGTTTAGTCCTGTACTTTCAAATCACTGACAAACATGAGATTTTTAGCATTCAACACACTGCATTCATTACCAGAACCTTCTCTATAAGCCATACTGGACAATCACTGATCACGTCTGCTCAAAGTGATTGGACAGCTATCCTGACTTTTAAATCAAAAGAAAGCACAACGTATGGCCCGGTACTTCTCATTCCGGAAACAAAGTACAAATGAAGACAAAGGAGTCTTTTAATATGCACCCTGTGAATGACGAAACAGCCCAACTGGCCTGGAAAGTCCCATAAATATGGTGAACAGCATTGACAATGTTTAAATTAAAGTCCAATATATAAGCCAAAATGAGGCGGTTGTTGAGCAGATGGTGTCAGCATTACACACCTCCAGAGTCATGGGTTCACATCCAGGTTTTCGCACAGTGTGTGTTTGGAACTTGCATGTTTTCCCCACATGTGTGGGTTTATTCCAGATGTTTACTCACATGGTCCAAATACAGAGAGCTCAAGTAAACTGGCAGCTCAAAATTAGCCCTAAAATCGTGACTATTCATGTGAGTGTACTGTAAAAAGATGAAATCCTGTCCCGGGTGTACGCTGACATGTCCCCTGTGCTGATGTGTCCCCTGTGCTGACGTGTCCCCTGTGCTGTAGGTAGTAGGACCTCAGACCCCTAGTCACCCTGACCAAGATTAGCAGCTGGAAAATTTATGAATCAGTGTGAGATTTGATTTGGATTTTAAAAAGGTAGAGTAGCAGATCCCTGCATTGCTGGAAGTAGTTATTCTGCTTACTTTTTCTTTAGGAATCCTTAAATTCTACATACATAACGTCACTGAAACCTGGAACTCTTGTGAATAACCCAATTATTTTGCCATTAGGATTCCAGTTGTTCTGCAAACATAAGCATCTTGTCATTTTTCATGGAAAATATTGCTTGCGATACATAGTTCATTTTGTCACAGACATTTATGTTTACACTGTAATATAAATATTTTTTATGTCCTTTTGTAAGACAGCAGCGCTGAATATGCAGAATTCATAAAACAGTAGAGAAGCTCAGATTTACCACACCCCCCTGCGCACACACAAACACTTCACACAAAGTTTTCCTCTCCATTTTCAACTGAACTTTAATCTCCACACTCAAAATGTCACTCATAGACTGTAAATATAACTAGTGTTCTATGTTAAGAGGTATAGTTAATGTCATCATTGTGTTGGATTTATATTTTAATTTTATATTTTGGGTGGCATGGTGGCGTGGTGGTTAGCATTGTCGCCTCGCACCTTCAGGCCTGGAGTTCGATTGTGCGTGGAGTTTGCATGTTGTCCCTGTGCTTGGTGGGTTTTCTCTGAGTTTTCCGGTTTTCTCCCGCAGTCCAAACACATGCAAGTTAGGTTGATTGGTTTCTCCAAAACCCCTGCCCTGCACCCTATATGCTCTGGGATGGGCTCCAGGCTTCCCCACAACCCTTAACAGGATGAAGCGGTATAGAAGGTGACTGACTAACAGAACTCACAAAGAGGATCCAAACTCCATGTGAGGGTGTACCCTTCAAACTTAACAGCTTTTAGCAGAAGACAAGCAGCAGACAACTGATACATTGTTGAAGGGTTTTTCAGCTTTGGACATTGAAGCATGTGGACCCATTTGTAAGAGAGGCAAGTGGAAGTACTACATCATTCTCACGACTGCCCGGCTGTTTCCAGTAATTGACTCAATGCTTAAGTCCAGCAGTGGAAAAAAAATGTAGAAACGATGCGGCTGAAATTGTGACTCCCCCATCTCCTCCTTCTCTCAGGCTTCCTTGACGGCTGCTGGGCTGTCAGGATGTCAGTGTGGAAGCTGTCAGGAGGTGCTTAGCACAGCGAGCGGGTTCGAGGACATCTCCTCTGAGCTTCCTTGCCTCTTCTTGCCATACACAAAACATGAACACACATCCAAAGCAAAGGGCTCTGCACTGGCACTGGCCTGAGTAAAAGGGTCCCGGTGTTCACCTCAAAAGCTCCAGCTGTTCACCCGAAAACAGTCTGAACTTGCAGCTTGAGAAAAATCTCCCAGATGCTCCTTGCCTTTAAGCGTTTCTCCTCTCCTGTCTACGCTGGTCAGCGAAGAGGGTGGGTGTGCAGGGCTTCACCAGTAACCTTGAAGTGCCATCATAACAGCTCCCATCATCTCAGGCTGATGAGTCCATGGGATTCACCCCATGGGTGTCCACCGGAACTAAGATCCTGCCAACATTCCAGAGCGATAGCACGCTTTCTGTTTTTAAATAACAGGCCTCTGTCTTAAACAATTGCTACAATGCCTTAGAGCCTCGTTTCTAATTTCTGCCTACTGCTGCCAACTGTGAGACAGTAGCTCTTAACACTTCAGCTGTTTCTGCACCTCTGGCAACTATTTCATGCACATGGCATAATGTGATAGCCCACACTTTTCAAGCTTTCTTAAACATTTTATCTCTGTGCATCATACAAGGACAATATACCAATTTCCATGAAGGGTCCCTAGGTCTGTCCCTAAGTGGACTCAGCATTGTGATGTACACTGTTCCCCACTGAACACGCAAAGCTGCGCATCCCATCATGCTCTGCAGCACAAAGTCATAACAAAATAAAGCACTTTGCTGTCAAATCACTGACTCTGAGCGTTCCGGAAGAGCACCCCGTGATGTGCCTGTGCGTGTAATTACTGTCTGCCTCACAGGTGATCTAGTTGGCCTGTGAGCTAACTCAGAGCACAGAGCGCTTATCGAAGAATTAAACAGGTCAAGTTTTTCTCTCTCTAAACTTAAGTAACCATTTAGAATTAATTTGTTAGGGTCCGTTTATTAAGATGGCAAAAATGCAAATACCACCGGTGGCAAGAAGCCATAAATTACTTTGAATGGGGGGGGGGGTGTGCCTAATATCCCAACAGCCAATTACACAAACGTATTAAATATCAGGCAAAGTCCAGTACAGTAGTGTTTACAGAATAAATGAGGGTTTATCCAGCAACAGTGTCTCATTAATAAGTTAACAAACAGTGCCTACAGCCTTTGTCTCTGATTCAGCAAGGAGAAGACATACATGCGTAACCCAGGTTACGATACAAAGAATACAAAATCAGTCTTCAGCAACAGCAGATGTGATATGAAAATTTTCTTAAAGCTAACTGCTATACAACATCCCAAAACTTAAACACTATTAAGTCAGAGCATAAAAATATCTCCATTTTCATATTCAGCCTCATTCCACTAAGCAACGGTTATTCAGTACTGCTGAATATTACATCAAATTTGCACTGTGTTGATGAGTCTGATATGTCTTTTTTAAGGAAGTCCAACTCCCTCTCAGTCCGAAAGGCTGCAGATGTGCCCCAAATGAGCCAGCACTTAATCACATGGACTGTTATTTGAAAATAACAACACCTCAGGATTCTCTACTAATAACCAGTATTCACCTCACAGAACAACAAGAGACAGACAGGAAGTCCTCACTGGGCAGCTTCCTGCCCAAGCCATTTCATCCCTGTTGTCTGACACTCCAGTTTCCCTAACATGTGGCAGGTCTGGCACATTTTAACGATGACCTAAAAATAAATAAATAAATAAAAGATTTGTTCCTTTGTAGCTGTAAAAATAGCACTGATAAAATTTGTGTCTTCACTTAATTCAAAGTCTGCATGTAGACTTTTTTTTTTTCCCCTACGCAAAAGTTAAATTAGCACAAACTGTAACTGTGTGAAACATTTTAATCAATCACTGGGGAAAAGTAACTCACCAATTTAGTTAACAAAAAAAAAACAGACTGTTAGATAAAAAAAACTAATGAGTAAGGAGGAGGGAAAGTCTCAGCACATTTATGGTAAACCGCAAACAGTTCACAGTCTAGGTGGTCAGTCTACACTCCAAATATGCCTGGTGAGAAGCTAAACTAAAACATATGTCAAATATGAACTTGTAAAATGAGGGTTATTAAGGGCATTTTAAATTGATTTAGTCAGCTAGGCTTCACTTCCAGAGATTCACTTCACTTCCAGAGATCAAGTGCTGTTCAAAACGCTAATAATGAGACGACAAAGGCAAGGTCAACAGCATCAGCCACAGGAAGCCACAGACAAAGGGCCTGCACATGACAGGGGGGCCTGCACATGACAGGGGGGCCTGCACATGACAGCTTGTGACAAGGCTGTTACTCGCTGACCAGGTGATTCGCTCTCCTTTGTTAAGGCCGGAATTCCAACTCGGATCATCCTGGTCTCTCATGGCAAAGTCTTTTATCTCCCTCATGAAGCAAACAAACGTCACCTGGTACAGAGCAGAAGTCACTGCATTGTCTGCACATGAAGCAAGGCGTGACCCTTTTCACTGCACTGTCTGCACATGAAGCAAGGCGTGACCCTTTTCACTG
>JABJVR010047194.1:0-53719 GCA_025773905.1 Chitala chitala | reverse complement strand
TGTCTGCACATGAAGCAAGGCGTGACCCTTTTCACTGCACTGTCTGCACATGAAGCAAGGCGTGACCCTTTTCACTGCACTGTCTGCACATGAAGCAAGGCGTGACCCTTTTCACTGCACTGTCTGCACATGAAGCAAGGCATGACCCTTTTTTCACCCCGTTCAACACCTTTTTATCTGTACAAAACAAGAACTGTTATCCTGCAAACAGGGGTGTCTGAAAGCTGACAGAATTTCATAAAATTCATTAAAAAACATCACTAGGCACTTAATAAAAAACCTTTTTACGGAGTTCACACAGCATAACCTTACACAAAATGTTAGCCTTCATTCCAAGATAAACCTAAATAAATAAATGAGTGAATATATATATTATATATATATGTGCATGCATATGTAACTCGAGCTTGCTGCAGTAACCACATAAATGTACCTTTCCTGTAAGCACAAAGTAAACACGGAAAATCAATTTTATAAGGAGTCCCACATTAATTTGTTACGACTGAGCACACAGGAGGAAGCGTGTGTCGATGCCCATTTGTCTGTGTGCTTCAGCAAGTCGATGGAAAGCAGCGGAACCCGTTTAGTCCCATAAATAACGTTCATTTAGTCCCATACATAACACCCTTGTTGTTCTCATTTTGATAGCAGACTAAAACTAACGGGCACATGTTAACGACACGTACCTCTGTCTGACAGTGTTTAATTCTTCTGAACTACACGTAGGCTCGTAGATGGATGGATACACGCGCTGCCTTCCCCTGCTCAGTAGTGATATACAAGCAAACACGCATATTCCGTTAGGGCACGTAATTCTGTACATAATAATGCGTGTACCCGTTGGGGGAGGGTTTAAAAGTACCCACTACCACATCCCCTAAAAACATACTAATCCCTGCTTCAAAATTTACAGCAGTATGATAACCAATCCCATTTCCTGCTCATAAATCACACACTGACTAGCGGAGTAGCAGATCCGCAAACACGCCGGAAGCCACGTTAATTAATTGCTCTGGTTGTTATTAGCCACTCTGGCTCCCGGGAATGTTGTGTATTCCAGTGATAGGAAGGCCGAACCAGGGCTCAAATACTGAATGAAAGTGAATACATGACACTCCATAAATGCTGGAATTTGTCCCCATGGACACTGAGTCACAGGCACTGAAAAATGTTCTCTCCTAGCCACAGTTACACAGGGAGCTCCGTCATCGGCAATGCAGCCCTGTAGACCCAATGAAATGCTCTGAGAGAAATACATTTTCCTTCAGATTTGTCAGATTGTAATAACTGTGCAGCATCCATGACTGAAACTGGCTCCTTCTTGGCATAGAAAGTAATTCTTCAGATTGTAACACAACTGGTTAGATTTTGAGGCTTTATATACATTGCATCAGAGGTCAGTTCTCTTGACTTGAAGCTGAAGTGGACAGAGAAATCCATTATATCATCCTGAGTTTCTCCCTGTCCTCTTTAGTGTTAGTACTATATGAGTCCTGACAACACAGAGCAGATTGTGTTCAAGGCTGTTAGCTATACCCACAAACGGCAGGTGAAAAAGACTAGGGCCTGTTGATGTGGGCTCTCTCTAATGGCGCTTCGTCACTGGAACAAGCGGGCCGGGCCGTACCGTGCCATGCTGACAGCACGATCCAGTACCTTTTATATCGAGCAAACACACCACTGAAAAGGATGTCATCTATCACAGTGATTTGAAATTGTATGTTCAGTCCATAACAAAAACAGACAGTGACACAATGGACACAGTAGCTTCTCAGCTTGGAGCTTGTGGTGTCTTTGGTATTTCAGTTGATTGTGTATGTAGTTTTTGCTTTGACATATAATAACAGATCAGCATTGTTTGGCCATATGTCATGTCTGTTCATTTAGCAATTGTGTCCTGGAACACCTTCTCATTTCTGATGTAACCTTCCAAGTCACGTCATGTTCTCTTCTCTGACCAAACAGCTGAAGGTTCTTGCACCTCTTCATTGTGCCAGCTGCAGTGTTATGTATTAAATAATAATTTGGAGGAGTACACAAATGGGTTTTAATAAAGTTAAAATATAACAGTGGCAGCTGACTTGATTAAAGAGCACCATCACAAGCCGCTCTCCCTCTCTCCTCACACTCCTCTTCACGCCAAGTATTTTGTGGACACTCCTAACACAAAAGTGCCATTACAATATACCAGCATTGCATGTGTTCCGTCTTGAGCTGAATTTAAAACAAAACTGAAAATTGTACCATGTTCACATGGTGCCTGCAGGTCAGAAACAGAGGTGCCCTAGCCCTTCAGGTCACTGTGACATAGCTGAGCATGGCAGTGGGTGTAGCTCAGCTTGCTTTGGTCTTGCTCCTGAACAGGGCCAGTCTGACACAGTATGGTAATAATGCAGTGAAAAGACACATGAACAGGAAACAGCATGGCAAAACTGTGCCAGCGAAAAAGTGCCATAAAAACGTGGCCTACAGTTGAGCCCTTGCCCAGTTGCAAGCCGAAGGGAATAAACCCTGGTCCGGGTCCTGGCAGGGCAGTGTCAATAAGGGGGGGCAGGGTTAAAGTGAAGTGACATGTCTGCAAAGTCCAGCCCCAGCCCACAGAAAAAGTTCCAAGAGCTCAGCACAGGATGACTGTCAGGCTAGATTACATGTGACTTCACAAAGCATGGGCACCATTCAGGAGTTTTAATCAACGTGAAGAGCAGAAGGAGAATTCTGTGTGAGACAGACTACGGATGTCACAGGAAGCAAAACAATCAATGGCTATGTGGTTTTAACGCTCACTGAACCTCAGTGGAACACTATTTACTGCTTAATCTTAATAGAGGAGGAAACGTGGAGACCTTGTAAAATAAATCAACAGGCCCGGGTATTGCATTTTACATTCCTGGAAAAAAATGGGCATCTTCCTGTGATAGCTGTCTCTTTTAAATAACTGAAATTGCTTTTTGTTTCCTCTGTGAAATGCTTTGGGGATGCTTGCATTCAGTGACAAAGGAAAGGTAGGTGTGATTATTACAGTTTTCAAACTGATCAGGTTTACTGTGTCATTAGCCAACAGTGACAGAAAACAGTGTTTTCATGCAGAGCAGCAGCATGTGCGTTCTCAAGCCACTGGGAGCATGTCACTACCATTTTATGGCACCACATTGTGATTTTAATTAAAATTTAGAGCCTCGAATGTGGACACAACTTCAGACCAATGAGCAGACAACCAGGATCAGCTGCCGGCTTCCCTGAGCTTCAGCTGTGTTAGGCAGAAGGCACTGCTGGATATCAGGTGTTTAAGGAACAGTGCTTAAAAAGCAGGAGATTTTTTTCTCCTATGTGCCAAGGGTCATCACAAAGTAGGAAGGTTCTGCAGGCCTCGGCTTGGCCCAGAGCCTTCTTCAAACCCCCGCAACAAAGAAAGAGAACACCACATGCCCTCATGCCACCATCCAGTTTGAAGATGCTATCTAAGCTCCTTTAAAAACAGACAGATTGCTTGGGGAGTTTGAACATGAAATTTATTCAGCAGCTAAACTCAGCACTGTATATCTTTGTCATAATATCCAATTAAAGGATTACAGCCTGGATTACAGGCCATCTCTCAGGAGACCATTTCAGTCGGATCATCTAAAGGAAACACTTTCCCCGTTTTTATAACCCAGCATTTACCAATGAATGCGGGCAGCTTCAGCACCATGGCTGGCCTCTCCGTCACCGGGGGCAACCATTCCACTCCCCAGGCTGTAATTTACAGAGCACAGCGAGCCTTCAGAACCCCTCGTAGCCACCGGAGCTTCCATTACGGCGCTGTCTGGTTACCTCTCTGCAGATCAGAGAGCAATGTAAAGAAGCGGTCAAGCACACAAAAAAGCTCAGCTTTATTTTGTGTAAAAACCAGAGACTAAGAGCCAGTAATGTTTATAAATGGGACTGTGGGTTTCTGTGTTTTGTCCTGCTAAGCTCCCATGCACATATGGGCGAAGCTGCAGTGTCTACTGAGACTTGTGTGTCTGTGGCAGAGGTTTGACATGTCTACTGCACTGGACACGTCTAGGGGAAGAAAAATGGGCATGATTTTAAAAGGCCGGCACAGGCTGAATTGTGGAAGTTTATGGGATTCCACGGTGCAATATTAAGGAAGGAAATGAAATGTCTTTCACAGAAGCAGCATGAAATTTCACCACGTACGTGCTGGGTCACATGACAGAAAAGGCACTGTGCAAGGTCAGTGTTGCTATTAGCAGATGAGGAGAGGGTCCATTCCAGGTGAGGTAGGGTATGGTCAACATTTCCAAAAGCACCTCAATAACCCATCAGAATCACAGAATCTACACTGTGTGATTGTAATGCACGTCCTGCTGCACCTGTCTGGAGTCTATAGTGCATTTAATGTCACCCAGTCACAGCACCACCTGCTGGTCAATGGACCTTTCACCTAGGCATGGTATGATGTCTCAAGGCATGACAGAAACTCAGAGTCCGCACAACTACACTCTGCTTTTTCAGCAGCAAAAAGGGAAAAGGAGTTTTACGGGAACCATGAGAACAAACACACGCTGCGTAAACCTAAAAAGGGGATGTGGTGTCATTTACCTGCAGCTATGCTCACAGAGAGCTCTGAACACCTGCAAATGCATTTCAGAAGCTGGACTCTCCTGCTCTGACGTTTTACTTCGACCAAATGGATCCACAGATACAGCCGAGAGCCAGCAAGTCAAATGGCTTTTTTATCTCCCATCTAATCACTATGCTGATGGGCACTGACATTGTGCCAAGAGCCCCTGAACACTCACATGGCCCTCGTCTCATTACAACATGCTGAGTAAGCGCAGCAGTGCCAGGGCGTGGGAGGGCAGTATGCCTGGGGGGGGCTGGATCACTTCAGGCACAAGGGTGTTAGATACCCCATTAACGTGCAGAGATGTCTCAGAATGAAAGCAAAATTCTCAGTCTTGTGCACTGAGCACATTAGCCCAGACAGTCTGCCATTCTCCTTGGTAATACATGGGCAGGGTCAGTGACCCCCCCTCCCCCACTACAGACAAAGCACAGGTATGTACACTGATAAATCACTGCCGAAACAGACGAGGTCTCAACGGGAATCGGCACAGCAAACAAACGAAGATGAGCAATTCCTGGGACACCCTTGAGCTAACCACCAACATAAACTATTTGCGTAAGAAACTGTACCGCAAATATTATTTATGGATTATCCATGGAAATTAGACAGTGGTTTGTACACCAGTTATCGCATCCTGGAGCTAGTCCAATGCATCTAAGGATTGTGCTGTTTCATTGGTTTAATTGCAAAATCTGTAAACCCATGATCTTCATTTAATGCCCTATATGCCAAATTAGCATCTTCCAAAGGATGCCCAGGTGACTGATGTAAAACATGTTAGCCAAAGTGGACATCTTTACTCCTTTTGATCTGAACATCTACTCCAGGTCCTGCTTTTAGAAAAAGGTTCATCTTCAGACACAAAATTCATACCATGTCACTTCCAGCCACCTGGCAATATCACACCAGGATAATTTTGACTTCCAACCTCCTGAGTTGAACTGGCTGCCATTAATTAAGGCACAGTAAAAGTTTCAAGTGACAGTAATGAAAACTGAGGTCTCACCTTATTACAGTAATGAGCATAAAATTTTTGTATTTAAAGTGGCTGTAAAACTTACTACAAACGAGATTACGGGGACAAGGAAACTCATTGTTCAGGTTTATTAAAAAAAAAAAAAAGGAGTTAAAATAAATTTCTACAGAAGCGAGTCTGATGCACATGTATACAACTATGTGATCATTTTAAAACAGAGCAGGCAAAGGGCATTTAAATGTGATATCCTAAGTTTTTGCTTTGTAATTTACAAAGTTACTAGATAGTCGCAGCCCTGACCCTAAATTCAAACAGTTTTTTTTTTTGCACAATATGAGTAATAATTTCGCTGGATCCGAGAGTGTTTACAAAAGGGGTCCTTGGACAGGTTTGAAAACTAAGCATTGAGTGTGTTCCTCCTGATCCATCTCTGCAGAGCACAGCACACCAGGCTTAGGTAAAGATTATTAAACACCATCTATAGTGGATGACACATCCACCTGGCTGAACCCTGCCATCAAAGGTTGGCGCACATAACTGGAAACTGAACATCAGGGTGGGCCTTAGAGAGCCGTCGCCCCTACAAAAGGGTGTTGTCTGGTTTCATTCATTTGTATTAATTCTTTGATTTCTGCAATTTTCTGTGTAAAGTGTTTTGAGGCACACTGTTGCGAAAAGCACTATTTAAAAATAAATTGAACTGAATTGAATTGAAAAGGGTGTGAATAAACAGTTGCGGGATAGGACTGTGTTGTCAGGTTCATAATAAAGAAACTTGACAATCCAGAAAACGATAACCACCTGATTAATTACCGACCTACCCTTCAGCTGCAGCCAGCACGTTTGTGGGGAATGAGAAATCACCATCGCCATTGAGCTTATGTGTTTTTTGGTATCACTGGAAAAACTCCAACTACTCAAAGTTATAGAGGTGTGTTATCTCAACTCTGATTGGGCGAATAGAAAAATCTATCCATCAAGTTGCCCCCCCTCTCCTTCACCACTTCAAAAGTTACTGAGCTCTGCAATTCTGCTTTACACATCAACTATAACTTAGTCTCTCTCCATAACATCATTTCTAAGGACAACCAGAAAGTACAGTCAATGTTCTTCAGAAATAATCTATATGGGAATTGTCAGCAAGTCTTAAACAAAGTAAACTTTATTCTGCAAAAACAATGAGCAATAAATAATTAATTACTATAATGTTTTTAACATAAATGTTGTATTTATTTCAATTCTTCACTCTCTGATATGTACATTTTCAATGGTATTTGATAGGACAGCTCAAAGCTTTACAAATTTGACAGCTACTTTCTTGTGCTATGACTTCCTGCTCAGATCCAGACCCCTGCTGCCATGAACTCTTTCATGCTGGTCCCAGCACAGCCAGTCTGAATCAAAGAAGTGAGCTGCACTGACCCCAATAGCACTTAAAAGCTTCAGGTCTGTCCAGATTGAGATATGCCAGCAGGAAAGCTTCCGGTCTGTCTGGATTGAGATATGTCTGCACACGGTCACAATGCTCTCTGTTTATGGGAAGTCTGTTGTACCCTTAGGTTACCACATTTTCCATTGGACTGTTAGATCTTTTTCTCAGTTTTTAAAAGCCTCTGTATGACTTACTGTTCACCCATGGCATTTTAAAGGGTTTTGCTCATTTCATACAGTTTGACATTGATTTAAAAAAAAAACCAAATTTGCTCAAACGTGCTATCATTTAACTTGTTTTATCCACTCCTGTCACACCTAAGCCATACATCCACATGTTGATACTGCCTGTTTGTTACAGGTTAATGCCATATTTACCTATATCTGTCTGTTTCTCTGATCTCAACACTGTAACAAAATGTGCTTCTTTGCTATAATGAAATATGATGAGAAACACCATTTATATACACTTCGTTTTTGGCTGAGGAGAAGCAGCCGAGGAGTAAATGTTCCAGCCTGACACATTACAGCATTAAGATCCTGCTTTGTTTTCAGTTGATGAATTATTCATCAGCTTCAAGTAACATTTCCATAATTACCCTTTTCTTATTGAAAGCTCATGAATTGGCTTTTTGCAGTGTTACATATAAGAGTGAACACAAACACAACTTTAGACAAGTGAAAAGCACCATCTGCTCATAGCAGCAGGTAAACTAAGATGCCCCCCTCCCCCCGCGCACCCTTTGGAAAGACGTGCGTCTGCCTGATGTGTCAAGGAGCACACGGTAAGACTGACATCACGCAGCGCCGGTCGCCATCACAAACACAATGCTGTTGCTTTCATTCAGTCACTGTCTCATTCAGCCTTGCTGCTGTTGCAGTGTTTCTCCTTAATCAGCTCATCAGCTCGGCTGTATATAAGAGACCATCACCAGAAAAGGCAACGACAAGCCCTGTCTGCCACATACTGACAGGCACGTTGTGAACACTGCAAATCAGCACCGGGCAAACCGCTCCAGTCTGAGCTGGCTTTGGACATACCACAACGGAACGTGGTCAGACAGTCGGTTGTTTAAAAATAAATAACTGCCACAAAATATTGACCATTTTTGTATTATAAGAAGGTTGACTCCTCGAAGTGATTACAGAGACTTCATATTTTATGGGTTGCATTTCCTTAGTCCAAACGAAAATTACTATAATTTCCCTGTATCACATCCTTCTTTTTTCAAGCCCTAAGTAGGCAAAAGCACAATTAGTCTACAGGCTAACTAAATCAGTTGAAGAAGCAAAACTGTAAGATCTGTGTTAAAATGTGCCTGGAAAATTTATACAAAAAAGATACAAAAAGAACCCATGAGTTACTGAGAAAGGATTTGTTCTGAGGCATAATGGCTTAAGATAAGACTGTTCATTTTTAAAAGTCAATTTCACATGTCTGTTGGCCCTTAGCTGAATGCCATACTCAGGCTTTTAAAGAGGTACAAATTGGACATGCAACTACTTGTTTATGGTGAGGGGACTGCGATTAAAGAAATATCCCTGGTCCTCTCAAACCCTAGCCATCATGTCATTTATTTGTTGTTGCTATCGGCAACTCATCTTCGCCACTGCACTTTTTCCCTTGTGGTTTGGGGGCCCTCAACCGATGCCTCCACCTTGTGCCCAGATGGTGCCATTATATAACCAGAGGAAAAAGAAATTATGTCCAGACCACTTCTCCAGCAAGGACATTTACGGCAATTACTTTCCGCCTGGGTTCCCAGGAAACAAAAACACTCAGCCAATCAGCGCGCCTCGTGGGGTCACCTGAGGTCAGTCAAAGTTATATGCTTTTCGCACCTCACATCAAAATAACAATCAGCCATGAAACAAGCCCTCCAGTCAAAAAACATTATCTCCTAACTACTTTGCCCTCTCTCACAATTTTTACTTGTTTTAATTACTGAGTCCAGCACATCAAAGATGTCTCAGAATGGAATAGCAGAGAAGGTGTGTGTGGAGCGACTGCAGTCAGCGGATGAACTCGCACTTTAGGAACTGAAGTGGTTGATTTGATTCTGAGATAGAGAGCCAGATTCAAGGAGAGCGCTGTTCAAAGTGTCCGGTGGAGGCCACTCCCTGGTGTGCCCGTTGTACCATGTGTGGTACGACAATGGGCACACTGCTTGCTCATATTAACACAGCGCAAATCAAGCAGCCTGTGGTGGGTTGGTGCCCTGCCCTGGGCCCTGTGCCTCCTAGGATGGGCTCCAGGCTTCCTGCAACTCTGTATTGGACAAGCGGTATAGAGAATGGATGGATGGATAGATAGATGGAAGTCAAGAAGCAGTTACAGGAGCATAAAGAGCCCTGACAGCTGGGCTGCAGGTGCTGCACATGTGAGTGAAAATGAAGGAATAAAACTGTTTCAGTTCTGCTTCCCTCTCTCCTACACAACAGTCAGCATGGAGCATAGTGGGCAATACCGTGCATTGGTACTGGTACCTCCAGGCCAGCGGGCTCGACGCCTACCCCAGTCCTGTGTGCGTGAGCTCAATTTGAACGTTCTTCCTGAACTTGCAAAAGTCTTCAACAAGTACTCTGGTTCCCTCTCATGGCTTGCAGATAAGCAGCTCAGGTTGAGTGGTGTTTTAAAAATTTTATGTGCGTGCTCGACTCCTGTACCATGGGAGTACACAGCCTAGCAGCCAGTGTCCTGGGATCAGCTCCAGGTCTGCCACGACTCTGGTATGACTTAGAGCTTCTGGACAACTAATGAATGAATGAATCATCTTTAAAGCTCAGTTTCACATTGTTCCCTCACTCTGGGGCTTTTCTTGTCAATACAGATCCACCCACAGTACCTGCGCAGACACAGAGCAGCACTGAGCCCCTGAAATGAGCTATGTGCTGGAATACAGTTAGGTTCGAAAACTTCAAGGTTTAGACCCTGCAAAATTTAAGACATCTGAAATCACTTAGCCTGCATCTGATGAGCAAAATATTCAGTTGCACGAATTAACAACAATGCAACTCATGCAACAGTATAACATAATAATGCACAAAAAAGCAAACTTTTTTAGAAACTACCTTCCCCACAGCATAACTCATAACACAAGCTCAGTTCACTAAAAGTGATATTTGCAAGAACATTCTGGTTCAGTCACAGCAGACGAGAACAGCACACCTCTCACTGGGTCCATAACAGACATCATGTGAAAGCCTGCAACTAATGAAGTAGACAGAAGAACTATAAATAAATAGTTTTAAACAAGTACATCAGGCCAAGGAGCAAAACTGAACAGTCACCAGATTCCTCCACACTTTACAACATCTCCATACGTCTCATGACCAGCAAAATGCCCAGAGCTCTCAGTAAATTGATAACAGTTTCCATGCTGGAGAAGTCATTATCCAAGGAGTTTACGTGGGTTTGTCAGGACCCACATTCTACACAAGACTAGTACTATTTTTCCCCCTGGTTCAGCCATGCCAGTTTTGGAGTCTGCTAGTTAGGAAAAGGGTGGGACAAGGGGTAGGGGCAGAATTCTTACCAAGCTTTGGCAAGGAGTATTTGACTTTGAAGTAATCTTCGTAGAACTGGAGAAGCCGCTTCGTGATGTGCAGTGCATAGTCCCCTGAGCCCGAGTCGATGGCATCGGGCCTCGCATACAGCCGGATCTCCAGGAAGAGCAGGGAAGACCAAACCACAGACAGAGAGAGAGAGAGAGAGAGAGAGAGAGAGAGAAAGAGAGAGAGAGAGAGAGAGAGAGAGAGAAACGTTACTGGTTTGCCTTTCTTTCCTCTCGATTATTCATCCATTCTCTTCTGCTGTCTTTTCGCGTGCACTGAATTTCTTAGTTTCCTCCCCATTTGCTTTGTCGCTCGCTTGGCGGTAGGCGCAGCTCGCTTGGCGGTAGGCGCAGCTCGCTTGGCTGCACGCCTTCGCAGTTTGTCGCTACACATTGCTAGCTTCTCCAAGAGGCCAAACAAATGGAGTGTCAGTCTGTGGAATATTTCCACCTCCGCATGGCCCCGTGAGGTACAGGTGATGTATCACACATCGAATCAACCATCCATTCAAACCCTCCCGAAGCCATTTATGTTCCTGGGGTAAAGAAGTCACATTGCATTGGCATAATTTCAACCTGAATAAGCGAGCCTACTTTGTCACCATTTTATCTGCCCATTTATCCAACTGAGCTACGGGTTCCTTTAAAGTGACTATTCTGATGCAGCGGTATGATAATGAACAAATGAATTCCATTCTGTGTTAAGTACACGGCGGAAAAATAAAATGCTTTATGACACGTATATCAGGCAGAGAAGTATAATGAATCTGAAAATGTATAGGTGTATATCTTACAGTTTGACAGGAACAGTAAATTTTGCTAAACACAGAGCCAGTATACATAAAAACACAGGCACTGATAAAGTCTTAATGAAACCAAAAGTAAGACAACTGGTAGGCGTGGTGTAGAGTGTACGAGTTTTTCACTTGTGAAATATATTATCTCAGAACCTATTTTAAAAAAGATTTCTGTGAAATTGCTAGTGCTGTGGGTGTGTGTTTGATGGGGAATAAAAGGGGCATTGTGCCCATCCTTCTGGACATGCTCTTCCCTGAGGTCAGCCTCGCAACCTGGTTGCACAGTCTCACTGGAACACATTTCTGTTGCATGATAGGAATATCATGCAGCATTCATCTCTGTAGAAGAAAGAAACGCTGCCAGCCAAGCGATGCACATTACCGGTACATGGCCGACCCTGCAGGGGGCAGCAAGGCAGGAAGGCGCTGAGAGTTTGAGCACACTTCAGGAGTCATACTGGGTATGTCAGTCACATAACAAGGCAGCCAGCCTAGGCCAAAAAGTAACATCTTCATAGTCAGCACAACTCAATACAGCACCATGACCTTTCAGATGACTACACACTGAACTGAGGTTGGTTGGGGGCAGAAATTGCCTACTTAAAATGATGACACACCTGCTCAAAGCAGCTCACACAATGTTTTTTGTTTCTTAGTCCGTGACATCACCACGGCCCTTCATGCTGCGCACTCACACTAGGATAAACGCGCAACATATGCCAGAATGCTACTTGTTGATTACAGCTGAGCTTTCAGAGCCATTCAAAGCTTCTCATCAAGCCCCGGGACCTGGGGATGAACAGATACCTTTACAACTGGGTCTTTAACTTCTTGACCTGTTGCAGACAGGAAGTGGGGGTGGGCACCAAAGGATCCTCTCCCTGACTAAGAACACTGGATCCTCAAGAACTGTTTTTATTAGTTTGCTACATTCCTTACTTATCCGTGAATTGTGTACTGTAAAAATGGTTCATTTAAAATCCACAAAGTTTTCCTCACAAATGAAGATACCTACTGATCACTGATTTAGGGACAGTTATGGTTGCTATGACTGCATTTTTCCCTGACTCCTAAAATAGCTTTTGAAGATTTTAAATTGCTTGTATTGTGGGTCTAGTCTGTGTTAACTTGCTCACTCATGTCTATACAAAAATACTGTTGGTGTTAAAAAAAGTACGTTTTAATGTTAAAGCATTTAAGTAGCAGTTCTGACAGTACCGTTAAAAGTTCACAAACAATATCTTCACCATACCTTCCAATATAAATATTGTTGCTATCAGAATTCTCACGTGTTAAACCACAACATTACATAGTAAAAAAAAATTCAGCAAATCGCACCGTTACGTGTCAATCCTAACCTGTTGGTCTATTAATTATTTTACCGTATCAGTAAACCTTTTAGGGACAGTAAATGTACCAACCAGAACGCCGCTCCTGATGAACGTTTCCTTGTACGTGAAATTGCAGACAGCCCAAGCAAGATAATACGTGGACATGCGAGGAGTCCTAGAGAAATGGTTGGTCAACCATCCGTCCTCGTCCAATACGGACATCTCCACCGGCATGTTGGACAGGGACAAATACGCGCTTTCGTGTCTCAAGCTGATTTTAAAAGTGGCTTTGTAGACTGGCTCGTCGAAGCAGGGAAAGGCTTTCCTGGCGTGCGTAGGGGAGAACTGAGTTACGGCGAGAAACCTGAAAGCAACAGAAGAGACAATGAAGTTTAGTTTTAGGGAAATTTAGTTTTAAGGAGAATCATTGACTTTCAGCTGTCGGCGCGATTAGATTGGATCTGGGGTTTGGGGGATGGATGTTAAAATAGCGTGCTTTTTAAATACACTTTTTTTATTATATTAGAAAATGTTATTATATTAGAAAATAAACACAGACTGTTGCTTCTGTTACAAACTTCCAACGAAATCCAAGTCATGTACTAGTTTTAGGAACAGTACGAGCAGGTTTCCACACTTCAGCAACTGACAGTTTCAATAAAATGCTAAATCAGAACACCAGTATGGGATCGCTGAAATCTTAGACCAATAGCCGGTAATTCATAAATACAATCTAAATATAGACGTGTGGTACGTAACAGTGGAATAGGGTTAAACTATTTTATGGCACGTTTTGATATTGGGTTCTTAAAATCAGGACTGAATGTCTGACTTCTAACAAAAAAGTTTGACTAATTTACTCCCTGTTCATAACTTTAAGGAAGCATTTCTAACGCGCACTAATTCTTCTTTCCGAATCGCTAATTCAGTTCGAAAGCATTAAACCTACACAAGCTTTACATGTAAACATTGCAGGTGGGGTGGGGGTTCAGGTTGGAGCTGATTGCAAACACACCTGAGTGAGGTGTAATTGCAGCCCATAAAGCCACAGTGTAACCTTGGTTGCATGAAGAGTGCCTTAAAATAAAGGCATCCTTCAATTCGCTGAGGATCCAAAGTAGCGCACATACAGCCATGAAATTGTGGTTTGCAAGTAAATCAACTCCTGAATCGGCAGTTGGTTTAAAATGAATGCGTTTGTTATTTACTTTGTTACTTTTAACAAGTTAGTAGCGAATTAAGACGAACTACAATGTGAATACGAATTTGATGAGTGAAAAAAATAAAATATAACAATTTATACCGAATTCTGCACTGGTTTTATTTTTATACGATAGTGATACTAGTATATATTTGGCGTCTTTATCGCGTGGATTTGTGTTTGTTTCTATTTTATACACAAACGGCAGAAAAAAAAAAGTTTATAAAAAGTACAGTTTTGTCGTTATGTAACATGTCATTATGTAAATGACATATTACAACAAAAATGCTTACAAACAAACACTGATTACCTTCTTTCTCCGTTCAAAAGGTACGAACTTCGAAAAAATCCTAGAAGCTCGTTTTCGATCTGGGCTTCAAAGGTGATGTTAACTTTATAAGTTCTGAGCGGTTTTAATTCCCTGTACAAAGCGATGACATAAACTTGGCTGGATGGATAGTGGAACTGTCGGTGAATGCGTATCACGCCAGGCTTTTTACTATCCGAGTACACGACCGCTTTGTCCACGTCCAGCCGGTCCACGTGCAGCACAATGAACTTTGTGGAGTTCACGCATTCAAATTCAATGTTAACTTCTCCAGAAAAGGTGAAGTTATCCATGTACACCGAAAGTTTTAAGTCGTAGTGTCGTGGCCTCAGGGACTTTGGTAACCTCAGCTGTCGCCATGGCTGCACCTCCTCGTCCTTCTGGTTCAGATGAGCGTCTCGAGACTGGTTGGACCTCGCGCTGGAGGTATTGGAGGCGCGCGCCGTGCTCTCCGTCGCGCATTCCTCGACCCTGAGGCTGAGCATCACGGCAACGATAGTGACAACAACGAGCGCAAGCATGGACACCGCAAACCCGAGCACCAGTCTTTTATGTACAGTGATGTGCCGCTCCGTCGTCCTGGGTCGCACCACGACGCTTTCCGCCCATTGATCCGAAAGTCCTCTCCCGTTCTTCATCGAGGTGTCCTCCATCCCCATTGCTGTGAACGACAAGCCCTTTTCACGACTGTTACCCAAACTCATGCTCCGGCAGAACACTGCGTTTACAAAGAAGGCGAGAAATAAAAGTATTGGCTACTGACGTCTCGATTCCGATGAAAACATTTGACATCAGGCATGGCTACAACACAGCCCACTGAATGCATCCAACACAGTACTATACAAAACGAGTGGGGGGAAAGTATTTATCGGACGGAGCTGAGTCGATGAACGCATCTCACTTACACTTCACGTAACCTGCGAATTTATGCAGTCATTTTGCATTCTTGTGTCTTTTATGCAACCCATCCCGGGGCCGATGGTGCTGCGTCTGCATAAGCGCTTTTCCCGGCGAGCGCAGCTCTCATGTTGAGGGAACTTCGCACTGAGGATGAGCTGTGCAGAGTAACATCAGTTTATAAATCCCAGCCTACTCCAATGGGTGACGACGCATCACAGATATAAGCAGTATGTGTGAATGTGAAGCTGATACGCATCGCTTTTCCCTCTCCGTTTAAAATAACCGAATGTAATGTAATGAAATGATAGAATTTATAACGTGGAGATATACGGGTTGCAGGGCTATGGAAAAAACCACGATAAGAAAAGGATGCCTGGGAAAAGATAAGCAATAGATTTATTGCGCAATTTTGAACAGATTTCTCATTAACTAAAACTCTGTCCTACGTTTTTCTAACTGGCAGATTTGACATCTGAGTGCGACGAGGACGCAGTACAGTGTAGTAGCGGTGTTCGCTGTAATATTGACTCTAAAAACTTTACTGCCAGTGATTTTTTTAGAACCATATACGTCTACCACCCAGTCCCTTCCAAACACTCATAAATAAACGCCTTACTAAACTTTAATACGTCAACAATCTACAACTTACTGATTTGATAAGACATTGGTCTTAGTCATATAGTTGTAGTTCCTCTAAAATAATTTCATTACATTTTTAAAATAAATCTATATGGATTAGTACAACGAATTTACAATTGAAAAGGAAAAGCGAAAATGTAACACAACCGATTTACCGAGAGGTTTCAGACGATAATATGGATTTTAAAGATTAAGTATTAGTGTTACGAACCGTTTCCCCCATTACTAGCTCGTTTGTTCGCCTGAACAACGCACTCTGGCGGAGAATGTTGTGTTGATTGATTAGTTGTGATATGTTCCCATTCCATGCGCGTGACTTGGATACTTAACACAACGTAAACTTCGTACTGAAAAGAAAGTCCACCTGCCGTGACTCAATTTCCAGACAGCCTAACCTAGATGGCTAAGAATCATCACCGACGTTAGCACAATTATTCATCCTTGTAAAACACAAAAAATACACATTCAGTTTCAAAGGTTGGCCGGTAATTTATTTTTGCCATCACATTAGTTGTACGTTACATATTAATTTTCTAAGTATTTTCTAGGACTATGTTTTTCCATGCAGTAGATCTTGAGACACTACTGAAGACTTTCGTTTTTAGATCGCTTTGCTGACAACGTATACTGTTGTATAAACGATAACGTGCTTCACCAAGTGGTTCCGTACACCGAGTAATTGTTTTCAGATGGTTATCTTGGCGCATGAAATTATTTGCCCATTATAATGGTCCATGTGCGTGAAATCGCAGCAACAGTTTAGCCTTGAGACAATCCATGAGATAATCGCCTATCAAAATCATATGGTGTGGAAAAAGCCAATGCCCTTTCGAGATAGACACTTGGAAAAAAAAAGTGTAACTGTGATTTCAGCCGGTCTTTTTGTTTGTGCAGTTTACTTCGTATTTGCACAGTACATCAAGTTAGAACACTGCATGTCTTCTGGCTTCAGTACGGGCATGCATTTTAACCGAACGTGTTCACTTGATTTTACAGTGCAATTAGTAAACCGGCTGTGCTCCCGAATTCAGCGGCGCTTTAACATTCCTCAACTCATATTGGAAAATCGAGGCTGTTGGTTCGTGTCTGATTCTGTGAAGACGCCGCGCTGCTTAAAACTGCGTCCGTGTCTGGGTCAGGACTGCGCGTGGCTGATGATCGCAGCATGCATAATCGCTTTGAAAAGCATCCAGGTCGTCCTTTAATATCCGAGTAATTACCGGTGGTCAGATAATACCTATTAAGGAAGTCCGTAATAATTCACTTCATAAAAAGAAAATGGTCTCACGACCATGTTTGCATAACAACCAAAGATGATCAATGTGCAATTACTGAAACCCAGAGAGGTGTATTGAAATGATTTAACGTGTACAATTGGTGTTTGGAGGCAGGAAGTGTTTCATGAAAGAAAGGAGACTAGGGACCATGCAATAAGCAATGGTGACGGAAACAAAAATCAAACGATTATTAGTTGTTTGATTAAAGAAACTATACTGAGGTTTATGAAGTTGCAATAGGTGTCTTCAGTGTGGTGGGGGGGGGGGGGTTTGGCTAAGCAAACTCGGTTTAGCGTACATGTTCTTCCCACACACTTGCACCTGTTCATTGTAGTTGGTCCCGCCTCCTCACAGAATCAGTGGCTTCACGAGGAGATGCGGAGGAGCCGGCAACTCACGTCACACGGATGAAAATAGTCGCTGTCCTTGGTTCTGAACTCCCCCGTTGGCATGCATTGTGCCCAAACGGTAAAAGATTATGTAGTGGGTAGATACACTGTGCACAACGTACCCAGCCTTGTTGCCTGGAATTAAATGAATGAATGAAAGAACGCTGGTCATTTAACCTCTGAATACTGTCTGTGTTTGAGTAATGACCACTTCCGTACCACATGGGAATGTGTAACACACCTTACAAAGCTACCCTGCAACAATCACTACATAGTGTTAGATTTTTTGTTAGGATACTCCTTTTCCAACAAGGGTTTCCAGTTTCAGGTCAAAGATATAGGAACTGAAAGCAAACAAATGCTGAATGGGTCACACATACAAGTCAGGGTCAGTGTGGCGTTTCTAGTCATTTTTCTTTTGACTGTAGAAGGAAACTGGAACATGCAAAGACAATCCATGAAGACATGAGGTAAACTCAATGCCCTGCTGTTAATTATATCTTAAAAATAGCATACAGATGTTATTATTGGATTTATGTGAGTTGGTAAGACTAAAAATTGTGCAAGAACTATGAAATATCAACATAAAATAGTCCACATTTCTAGTCATTAATGAACAAAGCAACCTCCATATACAGCAGTGAAAAAAGTGACTCTGCACATTTTCTGATAAAGTTTGTATTTCTTTGTCTAAAAGCCGTTAAAGCTAACAGCACAGACATACATTAGTTGCAGTAAAAAGAGCTTAATAAACACAATACAGGTATTAGACCAGTTAGTACAGCACTATGAATGCATCCTCTGGTCAAAGGGCAGCTCCAACAGAATTCAGATGCTCACCTCAGCTCAGGCAGCCTGTGCTTCCTTTGGAATTTATACTTATTCACAATATAAGTATTAAAAAATTAGTTATAAAATAAGTAAAATGTTAGGACGAAATCTCACCTACTATTCACTTTCAGAGCAGATCCAATAAAATAGAAAATGTTGTCCATTGCACGTTGTACATTCGCCAGATAAAAGCACTTGGACTGGATACCCATAATGATAATTCTGGGGAAAGAGGGTGAGATCCCACTTTTCCTGCAGTCCAGTCCACAGTCTTGTCCTGCAAAGAAGTCTATTGCAGGACTCGGAAAGCAATGAAGAATGAAAGGAAGGTCAGACCATCATTTGTAAGCACTTTGCTTAGCTGGTCACAGGTGTTGATGAGTTTACTCAGAGTACCTGCAGCCTACAGACACTTTGGGAGGAGGATGTCAGGGCCTCAGTATAACATCAGAACATTTACAAGGAACTAGAATAGCTACTTAAAACTCCTCCTATACACAGGTAAGAGTATGAAGGCTTACATATGTATACACTGGAAAGTGAATAAATACTATTTCTCTGTTTTAAAAATACTGTAAGGCATATCAGATTCAAAGTATTTTGCTGAAATTCTTGTTAAACTCAGGAGCTCTAATCAGGGAAATGCGATCTCTTTAAAACTTAAAACTAGGCGTGCTTTCTCAAATAAAACAACTGTAAATGACATATAATTACATATAATAATTTTACATTATTTGAATGTATGGCTTGTGGGTTCTAATTAGCCTCTCATCTGTGTGTGTGGAGTTTGCATGTTCTCTCCTGTGTAATGTAGGGCTGCACACAGATGAGCACAAAACCAAATGTAGAGTTGAGACGTTGGGAGAGAATCAAAAAACACAATCCGCAGTACAAGTCCATAATACAAAAACTGTACTACACAAAATACAGGAAAGAGGTTGAGGTTCTAGTGAGATCAGTCTGTTATGAAAATGACGCTGGGGAAAACAAAAGGTACAGGGTAGGATGGCAAAACAATCAAACAGGATCGCACAGGTCACTAGGGTAGAGTAACCATGAACCATAATACTTCACAAGTGGGGGTACATTGTTAAAATACAGTGCAAAACATGAAACAGGTGTGCAGACATTAATTAGCAGGGAGGGAGGGGGTGTGGTTGCTTGGAGGCATGACATCCTGTTATTGGACGGGTGTGTGTGTGTGTGTGAGTGTGAGTGAGAGTGAGTGCCCTGTGACGGGTTGGTGCTCTGCCCAGGGTTTCCCCTGCATTGCTCCCTAGGCTGCTCAGAATAGGCCACCCATGAGCCCAGACAAGACAAGCAGTTCGCTGATGGATGGATTCCCCTTTACGTTGGCTCTTTCAGTATATAAAAGTATTAACTAAATCACTGTGCTTCTGAAGTCCAGTTGCTGATTTGTTCCAAAGACAGAACTGCCATGTGAGAGAGAGGCAATTCTGTAAATTATATTTTTCTCAAAAAAAAAATCCTCTTATTATTGAATTAATGAGCAGGATTTGATCTGATTAGAATGTGGAATAACATCTTGGGTCTTTGGATACATGGTTATTATAACCATGTTGAAATTCTTATAAAAAAAGAAAAGTGGAATTCCCATGTGTAGCCTCGCATCTGGGGTGGACTGATAAACAGTTAATGAAATGGCTCCATTGTTTTTTTTAATGCTCCGTGGCTTTATTTAACAAATTTGAAGTTGTTTACCGTAATTTTTGACCCTTTATGTACATTCGATGAAAGACCAATCAGGTCAATTATCAGACATAATTTCACAGACACACAACATTCACCAGAAGGAATAATTCTTTCCCTCTGTTACATTGTAATCGTCATTACTCACATCAATCAAATTTCTGAAATTACACCACAGGCCCTAAGACGAAACACTATGGGTCACGTGTAGCCAAATAACCAAAATGTGCCACTTGTTTGCCTTTCATTAGCAAGCAAACTGCAACCTACACTTGTGTGTGGAAGACCAGCAAAAACAAGCTGATGTTTTGACAGCCTCAGTGTTATATTTTGCAAAGCAGATATTCTGCAGTCATCAGTTTTTTATATAAACACCACATATCTTTGACGCAGATTCCTTTTAAAGCTCTCCCTCATGTCTCAGTATTGGCACACGATGGGGTTTTATGCTTTCCACATATCCCAGCATTTAATTATAATCGTAATTATGCAGACGGCTGTCTCTCAGTGACAAGTATTGGCCAGCCTTGATCTAGTGCAAAAGTGTTGCAAAAGTCTACTCAGTGGTTTGACTTCACTGTCATTTTTCGAAAGGTCCCTCCTCTCTTCAAAAAACCAAAACGAAAACCCGTGCAACAACGCTGCCAGGATGATAATTGGTTGACTGGCCACCAACACACAAACAAGAAAACCGTTGCGTTTTCTTGTCAGCCAGTCAGCCAATTAGGCCTTGCGGGCAGGATGTGCAGTAATGCAAATTAAGAGTCCTCTGTGAAACAAAAGCTCTGGCTGTCACATGCATAATTCATGAAAGATGGGATGGGGGGGTATTTAGGGGTGAGGGAAGGACCATCTTTTTACGTTTTTCCTCAGGATTAAGTGAATTTGAAGCTTTTCGATCAGCACGGCCCTTGAGAAGCTGACTTATCAGTGGGTGTGCAGATGTGAAGTTACGGCTCACTGACATGGGAATGGATGGAGGGCAGGCACACAGGGGGGGTTATTTTATTTCCCAAGGCAAGAAAAGAGCCTTTAGTTTGGCTTTTCCACTGCAGAGGCACTGGTATTCAGAACCCACACTAGCTCAGATTCACAAGTCAAGCCAATAAGTGCAGATGCAGGACCACTAGAGGCTCCGCCCCTTCTTTGTGATAGGCTTCAACCCCACCTCATTATACGCTGTACACACACAGTTTACACATGTGTTCTAGAACACAGGATGCAAAATGGACACAGCATAGATGAGAGCAAGGAGGCTGACCAGGTTGGCTCTCTCTGAAAGCAGGCGAAGAAAAGGAATAAAAATGGCAAGGGAAAGCAAAGAAAATTTAAGATAAAAAGGTAATTTTAAAATTGAGAGAGAAAAACATTAAGCTTTCTTGAAAGTAATGAAACAAATAGCTAAGAATAAAATGGCATAAAATTGCAATCACAAACAATGGTGTGTACTGAACAATTTTTTTTCTTTTTTTTAACAGTTGCAACATTGAGCCATCTGTGAAATGCAGCCATCTGGAAGCCGTATTACAGGTGATTTTCCTGTTGTCGGATAATCACAAGGCTTCACCCACCACTCCTCTCTCTTTGTCAAGACCTGACATTTTTCCCTATTGCAGAGGCGGTTCCACTCAATTTTTCATCAGGATTTCTAAAATAAGTGAAAACCCCTATGGAGCTGACAGATATTTTGTCACAAGCAGTGTAGCATACAGGAGGACTTTGGTTTTTTTTTTTTAGTTTTGGACCAGAAAAGCCAAAGACAGGAATGTTCTGGGGATGCAGGAGATGCCAATGTTGATGACCTCCTGTTATACACTGGGACACAAGAAGGTACAGATGGAAGCACTGAGCATAAATTCTATTATAATCCCAGTTTTACTGGGGAAACTAATTATTATGCGGGGAACAGGAATTCAGTAATTGGTTGTTAATTACAAAGGGATCATCTTGAAAGTCCCTGCACATACCTTCATATCACATCAAATTGATTAAATCAAAGCAGATGTGCAACGGCTCCTATGGAACATTGTCATCACTGAAAGAAGAGATGCAAATATGAAATTAACTTCCAAAACCCAAAAGCTGTTTTTGAGATGAAAGTCTGATGTGAAAGAGTATAGTAACTGCTGGGCCTCTGTCTCATGACCACTTCAACTTCCATCCATCTCTACTTTTCTTTTTCCCTGATGAGCTGCACTGCAAATAAATGTTTCTAAACTGTTAGTTTTAAAATTTGCTGCCTGATGAGCTCTGTAGATCTTTAGCATTGTGTTATGAGTTTGTTCTACTTCTCCAAGTAAACATTAGATGGCAAGTTGAGTTTATTTGTTGCTCATCCCAAAAGATGAGTTTCACATTTCCTAACAGAACAGTTTTGTTCTCATGTAAAATGCCTTCCTCAAAAAGGACAGCTGTAGCTACATCACCACTAAGAGCAGTCACATCAGAACCACTGAGAGCAGTCACATCAGAACCACTGAGGGCAGTCACATGATAAGCACTGAGAGCAGTCACATCAGGACCACTGCAGAATACATGCCTTTCATTCTGGACAGTTCTTTACCTGTAATTCCCCCCTAGTCATGCAACATATTTTCTGATGCAAAATAATTACAATATTTAGAAGGCTCAAACTTCTACAGTCTGAGAAAGTTCTGAAGTGAGGGAGTACAGTTAGGTAGGATGGACCTTCTTGCATAATAACTGATTCAGTGGCAATACAGGAAAAGCAGAGAAAACCCACTTAAGTGGCGTCCCAGTGGAAAGGGGAATGTTCCATGCTGAGGTCATTGCGACATGTTTAGCCAAAACCTCCTGTTTCTTTTTCATCAGTTCCATCTGTGCTGCTGCGATTAAAAGCACACGTCTGCTCTTCATTCCACTGAGGCCAGCAGCTCTTCCTCCATCGCATGAGTAACCATCACACTCACTGTGCACATACTCCTCTTAACATACTGCTCCATGGACAAGCTCATTGTGACATTTCACCTTTATTTACTTACACACTGAATGACTGCTTCACTTCAACCATCCAGTTAATTTGCACAGTTGGTTCTCTGCAATGTTATTATATTTTTGTATATCTAGTACAAATCCAAGACTAAACAAGTTGAAGTCTAGACCCAGACAAAGGTGTATCCATCCATCTATTTTCCATACCGCTTCTCCTGTGCAGGGTCGCAGAAAACCTGAATTTTACCCCAGTTAGCTAAGGGCATAAGGCACAGGACAGTCTGGATTCAGGGCACTTTAATAAATTGGCAGGCTGAGGAGAGGTCCAAGCACAGAGACGGAGATTTATTACAGAACAAAACAATGTATGGAAAACCAAAAACAAGGAACAATGACTAGGGCATTAACATGGAACTAAGGGTTACAAGAGTTTACTAAGGGATTTCACAAGGCTTGGTATTACTATAGGTCTTTTACTCTTAACAAGGCTTAAGGCTCAAGACTATAGACTACAATACACTACCTACATGTATACAATATCTACAATAACCGGCAAGGACTCAAACATGAGGGAAACTTAAATAGAACTCAGACAAATGAGACACACATAGGAGGCACTAATGACAGAATTACTTTGACTCAACAACATAAAACACAAGAAGGGGTGACACCTAGAGGACATAAGGAGATATGACAAGGCAGGGCATGACACCAATATTTATTTATTTTTTTATTTTGCTTACAATGTTTTTCACCATTTGCAGTTTATTTACCCCCTTCAACAATTTAATAATAAAAAAACTACAATCTGTCTTTTTCTCCCAGAGGCCAAGCAGAATGGAGGTGACCTCAGTGACCGCAACACAGAAATAATTATCTACGCTTCTGATTCACAGCTCTCCGGGGCAGTGCATCATATACCGCCTAACGAACCACACACTGACATTTAGTAGATGTGAAAAACTATCAAAACACACCCAGCTCTCTTCCTTGGCACATATATTTTTTGTTAATTACAAAGTTGTCAATAATCATGCAGAGCATAAAAATGATTCCCTTCAATCCATAAATATTCTGTCACAAAGTATGTACAGTACAACTCCATCTTCCAGTGTTAGGGAACCAGTGGAGCGTGTGCACCAACAAATAAAACCGCTAATGGCACTGGCAACATAAAGGCCAGTACGCTGATGGATTGTTGCTAAGTGACGAGGTGGGGGTGATGAAAAGCATCACCTCGGTAAGAGCCTCAGTGTAAAAATACCAGCAGCAGAACAACAGCCATTGTGTCTTTTTAACACCACAATATCTAGAACCAGTTCTTCACAAAAGAAGCAAGCTGAATTTGCCCAAATGTTTGGCAAATGCTGAAAACGTTCAGTACCACGGCCGGTGAAGCCCACGCCAAAACATGTGCGTTTCAAGACCACAGACAGTGAAGCCCACGTCAAAACATGTGCGTTTCAGGTCCACGGACAGTGAACATGTTCTTGTCAGAATACTTTTTCTTTAAATCCACTTTTAACAGACAGTAATAGCATCAGCCGTGTACCGAATGGTAATGACTTATTCCCTTTCTGTCACACACAGGTGCTGATGAGGTATGAGAAGATGGATGAAGTGGGTTGGTCGCACATCTTATGGGTGCAAGATAGTAAGTACCAGGTCAGCGGTTCCTCTGACAGACTTGGTGATGTGTCTCCTCTGGGTGTGAATACGCCTCCTGCTCAACATGTCTCAGTATCTGAGCGTCTACTCATACCTCTTCACTCAGCCACTAGCTCACCCCACACCTGCTCACTGACAGTGAAATTCATTCCCTCCTGCAAACAGTATGGCGATACCTGTATGCCTGTGCCTGCTAAGTTATCTGTTCCCTGTCCACTTTGTCCCCTTATCTCCCTCTGCGCACCGATACAGCAGCCTGACCACTTTCTCTCCTGCTCTGTGTTTGACTTACCTGTAAAACCCACTTCCTTTGAATGTCCTCTAACCCACCAGCCCAGCTACTCTCCTGGTCCCTTTCACTTGTATGTTTGTTCCTACCTGCTTATTTGCCCACAGTCACCTCCATGCCCATCCACTTCCTGTCCCGCTTGTCTCCACGGTGTTCTGGTTTCCACTTTCTCCCCCGCCCACCCACTGGCCCCCCTCTCCCCCTTGAGGGGCCGATGAGATGCACAACCAGCAGGACTTACTGCTTCGGGTCAACACTCTGTTGCCCTCTTGAATTTTGTGAAGTGCAGCACTTTACGCCTGGTGTGCTTCCACTAACTCAGCCAATGTGAGTGCAACCAGAAAACATTAAGTTCCTCTAATGTGAAAAGGAAAACATTATATTTCCCAGCAAGACCCGGCTTTGTGGCACTGCTTTCCTGACTGTGATCCCACAGGTACATAAACTGGCACTGCTTTTGTTACATTTACAGCAGGCACTAAAAACACTTATTGAGATATCAGTTTCAGCTTTTTTGAGGGTACACTGTGATTTCTTGTAAAACGGCAATAAAGCTAAGAGCAAAATGGTGTGCACCAGTGCAATGTAACAGAAGACGTTTGATAAAATGTTTGTTCCATCCTGACAGCATATAACTTCCATTTTTCCTTCAGTGTCACTCTAACAGCATCTGCAGGCTCTGGAACATGTACTTTGGGAATCTGGCAAATTCCAACCTTTCCCAGCCCAGCAATTTTGTGTCCCTTCAAATGGAATATAAACGAAAGAGGAGCAGCAAAGCCGTGTTTTCGTGTTGGACTTGAGCGCTCTGCTCTGTGATGATGTGAACCCAGAGGACATCCGCATGGACAAACCTTCTGTTTCTTATCTCTTTAATGTTGTGTCATATGTACCTTAATCTGGAAATAAACTTCCTATTTATGTTATTTCTACAAGACAAATTTATGTGAATAATGCTAATAATTTTGTGCCAGTCACAGATATTTCCCAGTGACGGGGTATTGCACCTCGCACCTCAGGGCCCAGGGCTCGATCCCTGCTCAAGTCTGTGTGCGAGGAGTTTGTCTGTTCTCCCTGTGATTGGTGGGTTTTCTCCAGGTTCTCCATTTCCCTCCCACAGTCCAAAGACATGAAGGTTAGGTTGCTTGGTGTTTCTAAATTGCCCGTAGTGTATGTGCATGCGTGTGCCCTATGGTGGGTTGCCGCTCTGCCCAGGGTGTCCCCTGCCCTGCGCTCTGTGCTTCCTGGGATGGGCTCCAGGCTTCCCACGACCCTGAACTGGGTATGCGGTATAAAGAATGGATGGAAGGGGTATTCATAAGCTTCATCTGTTACATGCATCTGTACACACAGACATATCTGAGCGTTTCCTGTGTGCACACACACTGCCAACTTTTTGTGGCAAAACAAAAGTGATACCATTTGGAATATGGATTTCAAACTTTGACAATAAATGCCCCATGGAAGCTAATTTGGAAAAGAATATTCTGATGATCAGAAAGAAGCTCAAAAATCTTCCAAAAGCACATTTTACAGCTACTGCATTTCGGCTCAGGTGCATGTCTGCCTAATGTGCATGTGTTCAGATGGCACCCAAGAGGTCCAGCCAGACCCGGTCACGCTCTTAGGTCCTCCTTCTCTCTCGCGTCTGTGGGGATGCAGCAGGCTGAGCTGGGTCTTTAACTGAACTAATGTGATGTGAGAGAGAAATCTCCAAGCCCCTTATCTGACAGAACTTTGACTATTTCATTTCACAGTTCAGCTGTCTTGACTGTTCCATCTCACTCCAAACCCAGTGCATACCACATGATGTTTTTGAAATGTATCTCCAGCTTTTATATTACATTTTCTCCTGCTGTGAATAATTGTTTTGTGTTTATACAAAGACTTTATTAGTGAACATTTTTCCCATAAGAACTGGATATATCGACTACCTGAAAACAAATTTTTCTGTGTAAGATCTTGTAAATTCACCAGCTTCCCTGAACCAAAATTCTCTTGTTAAACAGGTACATTACATTTTTTCTTGATACTTTTAAAAACTCCCTAACAGTTGTGTTATGTAGTCCATGAAGCCATTTTCTTGGTAAACTTCTGATCTGATTTTTGAATGGCCTGAGCTCCTTTGTAATCTTCAGACTCCTGGGCATAAAGGATCAATGAAGATAAAGCCCTGGATATCGTGTTATCCCACCCTGAGCCCTTCAGGCCGTGCTGAATTCCTCTCTCAGGTTCAGAATAACACTATCCAGCACCCCATCGATCCTCCAAAAAGCAACTGGCTACGATGGGGCACAGCGGTGTTTCACAAAGCCCTGTGTGGAGACCAGCATTGGCCAGACATTTTTCCTTTAAACCACATCAATTTTATGTTTCTAAAAAAAAGAAAACGGAAGATCAGAATCCCTGTAACACATTCATAAATTTTTCATGTATGTAAAAACGACACCATATGACCACAATGTTATTCATGGAGATAACATAAAGCACCTGAATTCCCAGTGCTATTCTAAACTCTAGTTAATCTCCTTAACAGACACCTTTAACTGAAAGAAGTAACACAGTTCATGATTTTACTCTCCAGCCATTTACTCAGCTGGATAATTTAATGGAGTAATTTAGCTTACTGCCTGAACGATCAACTGACTGGTGCTTCTCTGTGTCTCCTGAAACAATGGCCTGGACAACCCTGAAGAGTAATGAAATGTCATTGGAACATCTGACTTAGCTACTGAATGGGCAAAATGGAGCACAGCACTTTTGCATAGGTGGTTAGATGACTTTGTGTGTGTGTGTGTGTGTGTGAGACCACAACACTGTCCTGTGCATAAAGAACCTACTTCCCAAAAACAAAGTAGTACAGACTAAGTCAAAAACAATGGAGCAAATTGAAACCCCAAACATGGCCCTATCATCTTCTACCGTGCTGGACTCCACAAATTTTCACATGCACGTGTAACTAATGCAAATAAGTCATTAAGTGAAGCTGTCGTAGGACAGGTAATAACTCAGGTCATCAGGGGAGTCTTATAAAAACAGCAAGAGCCACATTTAATTCTGCGTTATCGCCCTGAGAACAAGGAGAATTGGCACAAGCAATCTGACTACATTCAGAAAACAGGTTGAAGAATTCTACAAATATTTAATAAAGATGAATGTTTTTCCTTTCTTTTTTTAACATATAAATGCTACACTTTGTAGTAAGTGGAAAAACGTTTTAAAGTGTCATTCTTAAAGTTGACAACCCAAGACACTGTTTTCATGCTTTGTTCATTACCCGCTTTCAGTTGTACGAAATGTTTTCTTTAGTTGGGTTCTTTTTCAGCAGAATTTTTGTCTTATCAGCTTTTACCCATTATATCTAAGAGTTAAAACTAATAATCTTGTAATTTAATTACAAACCATTCTGTATGACAAAATTTATGTCAGCATCCAAGCTCTTTTTCAGCCAAGCACAGACATGTCCTTAGAAACCTTTGATCTGGACCTCCAGACCCGATGTTCTTCTGAGATGCCCAGTAAGGCTGGCTTCAACAAACCACAGAACAGAGCTCGCCGAGGTGAACAGAAGAACAAGTACTGAGTTATAAGCTGCTATACACCTCAGAAATGGCCGTGTTTCCCTTAGCATGGCAGCAACCCAGATATCCACATAAGCTCCCAGTCACAGTGAGAAGGCACTGAGGTCATGGTTGATGAGTAGGCGGAGGAGTATCTTTCAAATGTTATTCCACTCATTGGCCTGCTGTTCACCATAACCCAATAGCATATGCTCATACAATGGGGGTCTTTCTTTAGAACATAATTAATAGACCATTTCAAATCCACTGTCTGCAAGATAAAAGCATGGATCTCATTAACACAAGAATACTTTTAAAGTCTTTTAAAAACATCATTATGGAGAGAACACACCTGGAATGTGTGAAGGCGTCTTGTAAGGCCACCTGTGTGTCTGTGCCAGAATCTGGACTTTGAGATCAGTTAGCTGCCAGGTGCCATTTGGTCCTGCTCGCCTCCTGCACTTATTGTCAATGTTCTGGACACAGACAACGTAAGCCGGCTTGACCTATCAGCTTCAGAACATTAACTTTACAACTCACCGATTACTCACCGATCACCAACTCACCATAAATGAAGAATTGAGATAGCAGGAGCCGGGTGGTCAGCACTAAGGCCTATGAGTTACACAGACACACTCCAGCACCTGTTGAAGTCTATTTTTAGAGGCCTTTCAGAAAAGTTGTTCATGCCCTGTCACTAATCACCAGTGAGTCTTTTACACAAGCCGACAAAGTGAAAACCCAGTGACCGGCGCTGTGCCACTTCAGCAAATCAGGGAGCAGGTTGCTAAGGATGTTGCAGAACAAGTAGTGGCGGGAAAGGTCACTTGAAAATTAAATAACATGTACGGCAACAGCCTCTCACACTCATCTGCTGCTGCCCACAGCTTGTGTGAAGGACAGCTGGAAAGAGTCTTTCAGGACTTCAGTCACAGAAAATGGTACAATGTAAGCTAACTTCAATGCATCCGAATGGCAGCCTGTATGTGAGGGAAAGGGAGGAGTACATGAAGGTGAGGCTGCTCAGTTCAGTGAGATCTTCTTGCCCATGAGAAAGAATCATTTAAGTATCAATGATCCAAATTAGAACCTAATGCAGAGGACTCACGAAAAGAGATAACATAATGAATCTTTTAAAATTATGAAGTGTGAGACAGAGGTGTTTCTATTAAACATAATTTCTGTAATGCTAATTACTTTGAAATACAAGGTGCTGTGAAGCTAATTTATATTGAATAAATATTAAATAAAGCAATGTTTATGAAACCTCATAACAGTCTGAAACTGTAACACAAAACACTACAGACTTAATGAAAAAGGGTACACCTCTGATGGTCAAAAACAAGGTTGCCAGTTTAGGTCTATAAAATATGGGGCTTACCCATGCCCACTCGAGAACCGCAATGGTATAGCAAGCAAATAACTGGTGCTTTGGAACAGCAACACCAGCAAAGTATATAATACTACAATTACTAGTAATAAGAGAATAATAATGCATACAAACATGAACAGAGAAATGGATAAAGGTGTAAAGCAGTTACAAACACCGCTGGGTCCGCAAGTCTTCTTTCACTTGCTTAGTCCACGTTTTAAGGCCAGTAAAATTGAACCGAGGTGACTCGGGACTGATTTAACGTGACTCACTGTGAAGTCTGTCTCCCGTTACGTGACATCAGGCAGCGCATCTCTACAGGCTAAGGGAAGAGCCTGTCCATCTGCACAAGGTCAGAGAGGTCACAGACATCACAGTTATTTCCCCTTTGCAGTGACCGAGCAGCACTCCTAGTACACCTGCAATAAACTGGCCATATAATCACAAAACGCATCAACAAAACATGTATTTTAGCTTTTCATTCATTTACTGTTTTTTTAATATAAATGGTCCTTAAGAAGGTTTTACACAAGTATTTGGATGTCTTCCCCTTATCTGTGTTTAATTGATTGTTTTTCTCTACCAGATTTGGCTGTGATTGCACTTTGGAAAACAGAATACACTTACACAGCAAAAACAGTAGAGCGCATTTAACACTGAGTGTGTTTGTATAGTACCAAATGGTCCCATATAAACACTCTCAGTGTAGCTGGAACTATATAAACAATCTTAGCGTTAAAATACCACTGCTAATTTTGCTGTGCAGGGGGTCACTGCAGGCTAATTAACAGGTGGGATCAATTGTGCACTCTAGTGGGGGGGGCACAGTTGGAAAAGGTCACAACTTTCAGGGATAAAGCAAGGGCTTTCCAGGGAGGGGGTTACTAGGGAACAGTAGAGGACTGGTATGCAGATGAGTTACAGATGGAGATTCAGGTTGCCCAAGTTTCTCCTATCCATCTTTCACTCAGACTAATAGCTGATTAACTAATTACATATGTAAAGATGACAGTATGTTAGAGTGTCAGTCAAAGCACACGCTATCACGTACTTTTAATTACTGGGAAAGATATGCTTCATATTAACTATGGTAATTTTTGCAGAATGTGAATGCCTCTAACATGGTCGTCCCATGAGGACAGTTGCCATTAGTTTGCTACGGAGCATTATTAAAGAGTAGCAGTGACAGAGGACAAAGCGAGTAATCACATTCACATGGCTCTGGGCATGGACTAGTATGGACCACAAAAAGTGTGTGAAACAGACATTCATATCGTATTTAAACAAAACAAATGGTGCCTCCTTTGATGCTGTCATTGTAGCCCATCTCAGATGCAGTCCTGGTAGTGCTACAGTGACAGGTTATTAATGACTTACAGCCAAATGGATGTTTGTCACAAGAGCCTTCTATTTCAATTAAGCATCCCAGCTGGACTGCACATAAATCTGATTATGAATAGTGAAATTGAAAATCTTTTCATTAATCCAATCTCGCCTATCCATGAGGTTATTTAGTGTACAATTAAAATAAGGAAATACTATAATTCCTTAATCAATAATTTTAAAAAATTTAAAAAAAAAAACTGACAAAATCTTGGTGCACCTAGATTATCGTTAAAATAATCTCTTTGAGCATTGTTGTCATGAAAACATACTGGAAGCTTGTGACTTTGACCTTGACTTTGTGAAGGTTCTGGTGATGTCATCTGAATGGAGTCTCATTGGTGCTCTTGACTCACCAGGACCTGCACACTTTACCTTACTGGTTATAAAAGTGTTTGCCTGAAGCGTGAACTGAGGCCAGCCAGTAGTTCTCACAGTTGGAAGCCCCAAAGCATTGAACTACAGTTTGTTCTATAATGACGTCTGGAGCAAAGCAATAAGTCTGGAAATCAGACAGCTATTAATCATCACTTCTGTGGCTTCATCAACATTTGTCCTTCAGGACAAACAAGCCACACAAACTACACCACATGTGCCCCCCCCATGCTTTTAAATGTAATCTTAAATCAGCAAACAAACTACAGTCTGACACATTGTCCTCAAAAGAGTGAAATTCATAAAATATGTTAATGATGCCCACACACAGACATGTTAGAGAGTAGAGTGAGTGGAGTACAGATCTGTCCTCTGTATTGCTCACCTCTTCTTTTAGCAGGACTTTCAGAAACGTGTCACTCTTCTGTGAGGGATCTGTGAAAACCGAACAGCCAAGTTTCGGTCCGTAAAGAGCGCTGTTATCAGCGCCTCCATAGCTGTCCCAGAAGCACACCCGTCTCGCCCTCACTTGAACGCTCTCATCTGGTTTATGGCGCGGATCCCTCTGTGGACCTGCACACACAGCTCTGACATTACTCCTGCAATGAGGCGGACTCCCGCCAGCGACGGAGCAGGTCAATGACACACTTTACGACCTGTACAAGGACCGTAGCTGTCTCTTTATTAGCGCTGCGATGTGGAGCAACCTGGAAGGCACTGCACTCAGAACCACGACGCACATTTTGAGAACAACGAACACGACTCCTGCGGCACTCGCGTCCCCTTTGAGTCGTTTTAGTAAAAGGGAATTACAAATTGGGCACAAAGAAGCATTTTTAGCTGGGATAAGAGGTACAGAATCTCCCTGGTAAGGGGAGAGAGATTTTAGAGGCTTGTGTTCTCAGGGGCCAGACAGTGTGCCATCTGTTCTGTAATGACGGGACAGGCCAGGTTCGCCCACTGCTCTCTGTGGCTCACGTCCACGTGAACTGCTCTGCAGCAAGGCAAACACAGTTCTGGTTACGCTGTTAGCTCTGCCAGTTGTGTCCTCTACATTTCACATCCTTTAGCACTCTACGTGTTTGGAAAGCATCAATATGATAAGCCAGTGAAAGTCAAAATTGCGTATAGATAGATGTTCAGATAAATCTGAAACGGACAAACAGAAGACATCGGGAAGACCAACCTGACTGCAGGAAAACATCAGTCACCACTCATTCACCTGTTGCTTATAATATGGTTTATCTTGTCAGGAGTTTAAAATTCCTGAAGCAAGAAGCAATGAGTGGGTGGATGGTGGGGTGGTGTTATACTTCATTTGGGCTGGATAAGACCACTTCACCGGCAATACTTCACACAGACCTTTGAAAATGGTACTGACCACTGCTGTGTCTGCAAAAGTTGTTCCCACAATGCAGCTGTCAAGGCGGGATATATAACATTAAAAATAATGTGAGCTAACTTTCCAGCACGCTTGATAGTGCTAAATTCTTCTACAGCTCCCTTAGGATAATAGCATAAATTGGAAAGTTTAAAACGATGCCATTTTTAAACTCTGAATGGCAGATTAATAATGTACGTGGTGCTACGCGAGGAACCGCAGAGCTAAACAGAGATTACACAGAACATACGTACTTGCCGTACAAAAAGTGACTCATTTCCATCCTTCTTCACAACGCTAGACCACTGTGCGAGTATGCTTCACATGTGCCGATCTCTGCTGAATTATTCATTGGTCTAATTATTTTTCCAGTCAGATTTCCTAAGTGTCTGCAAAGCCGATCGTATTGCCCCGAGACGTTTGACAGTTGTCATCTATATTCTCTACATGAATTACACCCAGCCATAACAGCAAAATAAGGTTTTTTTCTTCAGAAGAAAAGAGAAAAAAACTGCAAACGGTATGAGCTGATCTGGAGTGTCTTTTAATGCGTTTTGTACTTAATATGAGCAGTTAAACTGGTTAAAAATTATTTCATCAGACTAAAACACGGACTATAAATAAACGAGATACAGCGTTGCGGTTCTTATTTAAAGTAACGCTAATTGCAGGTAAGACTGGGCGGCCTGTTTGAGAGGCCTTGCTAATGTGATTCCGCCTCTAGTGAATTACATTTGGAGATTAGTCTGATTGGCCAAAGCAGTCTGACATGAAATTAGAACAAGTCTTCTTGTGATCAGTAAAGAAGCTTCAGATCCATAATGATGAGGGCTTGAAGAGTCGGCGATGATGAGAGGGTAATCAAGGACGATGGCAGTCAGAGAGATTGGAAAGGGTGTGTCATGACTGTGGCCAGAGGAGGCAGCACACATGGTTGGTTTACAGGTCCTGAAAACCTTCATACCTTAATTCTTTTGAGTGTCTTTCATCAGCACTACCTCTTAATGACCTTCAAGATGAAAATATGCAGAAAATGTAAAAAACAAAAATAAATGTATTGTATTTCATAATGGCTGTAACCTCATCACCAATGTCTTAACATCCATCAAATCCAAGCTAGCTAAGGAGTAAAAACATGAATCCACCTGAAGCTACATGCAGTACATCTACACAGCATTCAACCTCCATGACACTAATGGTGTGTGTAGATTAATATTACACCACACAAAAAAAAAAAATCAATAAAACTTCTAGTACATAAGCACAGCCTATGGACCGTGTGTGAAAATGCTAATGTCAAGACGCTAAGATGAGGAGAAGAAGGGAACGTCATTCATGTGGTCAGAGCAGACAAATAAAAGGGGGATTATAATTGCACTGGGACTCTACACAGACATGAGTCAAAGGAGGACCATCCTTCCAATAAAGTATAAACTACGCTGCTTTGGTGTCCCTGCACTGGGACGATCAATAGCACACTAATGTACTGTTCCCCAGCTGTCGGCTGAATGAGGGGGGCTGTTTGGGATGGGACATCAGGCTCGTTCTCTCTCTCTCTCTGTGCATCTGAGTCTATTCATTGAAGAGAGGGCGTGGGGGAACCACAGGGGCAGCAATGGAGAAATCTAATATACAATTAAAAATAACAATAGCTCCTTAAAATTCTATTTCACACCCATTTCTCTCCTCTAAAGCCTACGGCGATACTCCAACCACAGAACCACATCCTACCGGTCCAGCTGAAACAAACGCCCCTACTGACCAAGCTCTCAGTCCTGGCACCATAGCAGCTTTGAATGCAGAGAACAACGCTACTGTTCGGACTCATTTTTGAATCACAAATGGCTTTCATGAAACTGACATAAGGACAGTTACACAGTGATGGAACCCTAGCAGTAGGAGGTTGTAACCGTGGAGACGTCCACAGCGCTACAGAGCACCACCTACCTCTCATTACCCCATCCTGGTCTCCGCAAGCAGCACAAATGGCTGTTAGTGTTGGCCACAAAAACCACATCAGGCCAATTTGCTGCATTTTCTGTTTACCTGCATCAGTCAGTCTATCATTGCTCTGAGTATGTAAATCCTCCAGGCCTCAAAACAGCTTCCCATACAATGTTCAATCATGCGTCTGTGCTATTACCCCGAAAACATAAATGTCAAAATGTAATGTTTATTAATAGAATTGCCAAACCTTTGAAGTCTCTTGACAGGGCTGCCACAGAAGCGGTACCACACATTTGATTTCCAGTTGTTAACATCTCAGAAATCTGTGTGTGTCAAATGGGAACCTCTTTTCCACTCTTTCAGTCATTTTAACAATCATCTATTGTGCTTGCCCAATATTCACCTTCAAGGCACGCTACATAAACAGAGTGCTGTAAACAGTATTATTCCTCCCATCACATTAAGAACGGTAAAAAAAGGCAAGTAAAAACAAAGGGTTTCCAGCATAGTTATTTATCAAAGGTAATATCAAACCAGTACATTGCAATCATTTAGAATATACAAACATGTAGCATATTAACACACTGTAAAGTCACCTTTTCTTAAAGCGCAACCATGTGGATGTGCGCAACCTGCTCTGCCCACAGCACAGGGCGGCTTCTTCAGATCAAGTTAATACAGGAGGGCAGAGCTGAAGTAGCATAGCAACGTCCAATAGCATCACCTGCTTTTGCGGAACACAAAGCAACTGAAGTCGGTGAAGGCCATCCAAACAGAGGCGACTGTGTGATCCCACGTGAGCAGAATCTAATGTCGGATCAAAGGACACGTTCCACACTCGGGTTACTAAGTGTGAGTCGGTCCTCGCTGTGACTGGGGATCGAAAATGAATGGGCGTGGAAACGTTTACTCTTCAAGTCCTCTTCAAAGTTTTCACATGATCTCAGTGCTGAAAGGTATGCTGAAGTTGCAATGTGGACAGCAAAACTGAGCTGGTACTTCAGGAGCACATCGAGCTGACAGGTGACGGAGACACTTGGAGCTGGACTGATTGGGGTTTGGAATGTCACACCAGCTCCAGATGAGCAGGAGCAGTGGGTAGAGCCCACGATACCAAAGTAAAAAGTGTGTACATTTAGAGCACGGTGCTGCTGCAGCAAGACAGAAACCTTCCACATCCCCTCCTTTATTCGACTGCAGGTCAGATAGGACATTATCTACTCAAAATTACAAGTAAAACCAGGGGCATCACAGCACTTATATGAAGAGATGTGATATTAGGCAGAAAAGCACATTTTCATTTAACACCTCCTATATTTAATTAGAGTGAAGGTAGTCATGGTACTGTGTAAGGCAGTTTGAGTAAATTCCCATTCCTCATTAAGTTACCTTGTAGAGAAGGTACGTCAGCCAGCACTGCCGCTGCCCCACATTACAAACCCAGGCTTTTGTAATTATTTTGCAACTTTAGAGTAAAAATACTTTTTTTTGTTTGTTTGTTACTTGTAATGGTCTCGTATTTCTCATCAAGCAGTCATGTGCCACCTGTAATCATCAAAACAATTCATCCAAGACCAAGTAAAGATTTGCTTGCAAAAACAAAACCTGCTGCCAACTGTGGAAAAAATACCTTCAGTTACTGCTGAAGGAATGCTTATAAAGAAAATAATAATAATGCAATACAAGGAATTACAAAAATATTTAAGATTTCTATAGATCCCTGTTTTGCACCCACCCCACCCCCGTCCTTAAACTGCAACCATTAATGAATATGGGAATGAGTCCCAACACTGTTTGTGATAGGATTAAACACACCAAATCTTGACAGCATGTATCTGGTTTGTACACTATGAGATGTAGGCTAGTTTGTAAACATCGTGCGTGTCTGTCAGATGTCCGTCGCCATTGGCGATGAAGTCCCCGGCTAAGTGCCGTCTGTGCGCGTGCCTGGGCAGCTGTGGGGAATCGAGGGCCTCAAACTCGCCTCCGTCCTGCCTGGGATGCTCTCTTCCAGTGTCAAATCCCAGGATCTCTCCCACCGAACTGGGCAAGTCCTAAAACAGTGTCAGTACATAAAGTCATGCAAACAGATGAAAACGAGGCTCGTTAGCTCTCAGTAGATCGTGTGCTGCTGTAATAACCAGCGCCTCCAATGTTCTGCTGAAGCCTCCATCCCGATGTCAGGGCGTCCTGAACACGTACCTTACACCTCTCTATCTGCCTGCAGATCGCTTCTGCCTTCTGAAGGATCTCCTCAACGTCCAGCTTCATCGAGAGCTCATTTATGTGCTGTTAAAAGGGACACGTTCAAGTTCTTTTTTTTCTTTTACTAAGTCATGCTGAAACACTGATGGCACAAGAGCCGAAAACAAGTTCCAAGTTTCAAAGTGTAAATTAAAAAAAAAAAAAAAAAAAAACAAACAATCATCTATCAAAATGTTTTTCTCCCATTACAGGGCTCTAACCTAAACTCTAAAATCGCTAAAAAGTCAGTTTTTGTTAAGCTGTGTCAACCTCTGCCTCGAAGCTAGTCTCTATCAGAACACAAACACTTCAGATTTTGGAAGGCATCAGGCCGTCTTCCCCTCTCCCCGGCAAGGGGGAAAAAAAAAAGGAAATCTGACATCCAATAATAACCTCATAAAAGTATGCAGGAAAAATTCCAAGATAAACTGCGAAATCTCAGAATAAATGCAATTAACAGGCATAGCGGTAGTTTGTTTAAATCGCTTCTGACTTAAAAGCTCTTGGGGCACTGGCACGTGTTCGCCTGCCTCTCTGAATTTCTTCCAGTCCGTGCCCACTTCAGCTGCTTACTTCGCTGAAACAGGAGCGCAGCGCTGGCACAGGAGAAGGTGCCCGCCACTCAGATGTGCCTACCAAGAGCAGACGGGCCATTTGCCCACCATTTGGACTGAGAGCCCACGGTTGTGATGGAGAGATGGACAGTAACCCTCAGGAGCAGTCAGGGCTCAGTTAATACACTGGCATATAAGGGGGTTTATAAACTGCAGAGCAGCCATCAGCCTTACTTTCAGGATTTCATTGAATCCATAATTCTCCTCCATGATTTTCTGCTTCTCTGAGTCCAGAATAGCACAACACACCAGCAGATGGAAGTTCTTGCAAGGCAGTCCTGTCCACATGACCTAAACAAAAGCGGATCAGAGGTCATTCACATTTTAATTACATACGGCCTAAATCGTTATTAAAGTACATCGTCACCTGATCGGATACATTTGCTCGTGGAATAGTGGCTTGAACAATCTCATCATCTAAATTTGTAGGATAAGACGAGGAAAGGTGAAATCGATAATGCTGAGAACATGTAGCATTATGCATGAGAAAGCCTAGTGTTCAAGCTTCAGTAATGAACTGCCCAAGGACAAGGAGGGAAAAAAGTTAATCCCCTAAACCGGCCCACGCCTGCAGTCTTTTGGGAGTTGTCCTCAATGAAAGAATGAGGTGTGTGTGGCTGGAGTGGCATCCTGAACGCGTGTCAGCGGCCGTCACACACCTCCCACAGACGCAGCACGTCCTGGAAACTGAGCTCCCTCTTGAATCGGATCAGTAACCAGCGGAAGCAGAAGTACAGGTACCCCGAGTCCTGGGACTCTGCAGAGAGAGCAGGCACAGGGAAAGGCACCAAGTCACAGGGGAGACGACCGAAGCCACGTCTCATCTCCTCGCAGCTCATTAGGAGACCGCGACAGAGGTGACGTCCCTGTGTGTTACGGCACTGATGAGCCGAGAACACGGCGTGACCGTGGCCACTCGCCGCTCGGTTTGATGGCTGGGAAGGGGGGGCCTTCACACCCATGTAGCCCAGCAGCCAGATGGGGCCCTGTTTGTGTACTCAGAGGTTATCAGAACAAATTTTACAATGGCAACCCTTTCACAAAATTTATGCTAAGGCTAGCAGAAGCTGGTCAGTAATTAAAGCTGCAACATTTCTGCAGACAGGGTTGTTAACACAGATGCTGGCCACACAAAAAAAAAAAAAAAAAAAAAACACAGCAAGACTCAGTTTTTCTTGGTGATGTTCTCCAGAATCTCACCTTCCAGCTTAAATTAAAGCCATAAATAATATAACATCATTTGCATGTTATTGGATTTTCTTGTTTATTGTCCTAATATGCATTTCCCCCATTGTTTATTTGGGAAAACACAAAAAGGACCACCTTATCGAGAAATGGTTTATGAAAACGTGGAAGTAATTACTGTGGGTTTGCTTGTAATTCATCACTGTCTCAGAGCAAGCATGCCCCGCATGAACAATCAAACCCGGTCCAGAGGACGCGCAAGCCGAGCTGGGTAACATTCATCTCATAGCCAACACACACTTTGAAATGATCGACGAGAACATAAAATTAACCAATTAATTGGGAAATGCACTCCATAAAACAGAGTAAATACACGGAATATATGCTCGCTGCCACTGCACCCTCCTCTACCTTATTATTTAAAATGCCTTATTAATAAACATCACATTTTCGCAGCTGAAAAGGGCAACTAAAGAAAGCATGATTGATAGCAATAAACAGCCAGTCACAATTGAGCTTTCTGGGATCGTTTAAATAGTCACAACTCACTGATGCCTGTGAAACAATCTGCTGTACGCAAGCAAGACTAAGCAAACAGCCAAGCCCTTATCAGATCTCTGTTAAATTTAAACACTAGTGACAAACAGGCAATATGGCAAAGAGGAGCTCGGCTGGCGTCCTTCCCAGCGGTACCAGGGCACACAGTGGGGTTCCCAGGAACGAAGAGAGGCAGGGACGGGAGGAAAGCAAGGGAAGCCTCTTACCCAGGTAGTTCCAGAAGGCAAGGTCCAGCAGCCTCAGCAACGTGCTCAGCTGGATGAGCTGCGTCTTCATGCCCTGCATCTGCTCTTCAAAGTTCTGGTGCTGTCCAGGGATCCAGTTGAACATGTCAGTTAACAGCAAAAACAGTCTTTGTACCCTGACATGGAGAGCAGTGAAAAGAAAGGGCCGGAAAACAGCTCCCAGCACACACACAACGAAACCTCCCAGGGCCTGCCGCTCATGACCAGATAGAGAGTTCCGGGTCCACGCTGAGGTTAGCGGGCATTTTGATGTTTACGGTTCTCCATCCGGCAGCTGTAGGATAACTACCATATGCATTTCTCCAGGAGAATTGGAGTTATTGGAAACAGCATTACACGTCTAGCCAACAATGTTGATATTGGCTTTGTCTGTTGTGAATCCAGCTTTTTTTTTCCAAGCTTATGAATACTTCATAAATGCAAAATTTCAGTCAATTTCATAAATGCGAAATTTCTGTCAAGACTGCAAACAGCAGTAAAACACCTCCAGGCATGAACCATCTCCACTCAAAAGTGTAGCACAGGAGAAGCGAAGGGAAACAGTGAAAAGTGACTTCACTACACACCTATTATACACGCAATTATACCCTCCACACTTGTGCTGATAGTCATTAATAGTCAAGGAAATCAGAGTTGTGACATGTCAGGTCAAATTACCTCAAAATGCCCACAACCTTACTTTGAGACCAGTTACCAGCTGTGATTCACCATTTACCATCTAGTTAATAACTAAAACCTAAAACTGAGTTGGAAAAAACACCCAACAGTACATGGTTCTCAGGGAGTCTGGTTTACTGAAACCCAGCAATATTAACAAGTCATAAAATATTCTCCACAAGGTTTATCACAGTACTCAGAATACGAGACAAAATATCTTTAGGCCTAATAACATGATTATTATCAGAGCCGTGCACCATCTGAATGTTTCCTGTGTTGGTAAACAAACACAGGAGCAGAAATGCCACAAATTTGTGACAGTCTATATATCAGTGTCAAAAACATGTTATATGTGTTAACTGAAATAGATCTGAAATGCTGCAAGAACAAAAACTGACAAACAAAAATCAGGTTTTAGACTAAATACCGAAACAACTGAAAACCAAACAAAAATTTTTAGAACCAAGCATCTCTGATTTATACACACACAATTTTATTGCTGATATGTACTTTGATAAATAGTGTTAAGGACTTCACTGAAGAGTCTTGAACTAACAACCTTCTGGTTACAAGGCTGTGTGCACAAAGTTCAGTGTAAAAAAAGAGGCACCGGATTAAAAAACATCGCCTCACCATCTGGTCCATGAAGGACACGAAACACCAGAAGGCATCAACTTCACTCTCCATGACGTAGAGGATGGGAGAAAGAAGATCGCTCATTCCCTGAACGTATCCTGGGAGGGGTGGATGGAGAATGTTCCAGAGGCATTTCACAGGCACAAGATACAGCTCAGCGAGAATCACTGGGCACACATGGCCAACAGTGCAAACACTCACCCAGGTCAAAGTCGTACATGCAATACGTCATCAGAATGTCATGAAGCAGAATCAGGCCTGGGTTGTCTGCGGCTTCATAAAATTTGTTGTTTCGGTCGGTTCGGTTAACATCTTTTTCTGAAACGACACCAGAATTAAACTACAAAAGATCTCTTATTTGGATTCATGACACAACAAACAACACAAGACTGACCAAAAGCAAAAGACACTGCAGTCGTAAACCAGTTAAACCAGAGCTGTTGAGCCAGGCGCAGTGACCGGGTCACTGGAGTCAGAGTCGGAAGCAGTTACTGGATAATTGGAGTAGAATGAGTAAAACCGCCTTACGTGCCACTGTATAAACTGACCCCAAAATTAGAGGTGTAATACAGGCTTTGGCCTGTACTCACCAGATAAGTCAACACACAATATGTTTGAGTTTTGACTATATGCTAGGCCTGTGGACTCATACGCTTACGATTTGGTTCTGCTATGCTAGGTAGAAGTAGTCAACACATATTTTGGTTTGATATAAAATTGTTATTTTACCTAATGTATCCTGTTATATTAATAAGACGGTCAATGTTTAAAGCAGTGCTGCGGAGTCTGAGTTAGTAGTAGCATAAATCAAAGGGTTAAAATTTAAGGGTTTGTGCCCCACCTCCACAGCCCTAAAACAAACATGACAACCAATATTAAAGATTAGATACGTTACAGAAATCTTTCAAATGGTTTAAAAAGGCCTGAAACTGCAGCTAAATAAAATGAAGAAAACACTTCGCCACTCATTTACAGCTAGTTCCAGTTGTCTCTATCATGCAGAGGAAGCAGCAATTCAGAGGTATCACATGGTCACAAACCCCTCCAACTCCACCCACCTAACTAGAGTTAGTGTGAAGAGCAGAAACGCTAGTTTACCAATGAGGCTCCTGTAATCCCTGAGCCGTGTGTTCCTCCTCTCCTGCTCTTCACTCACAGACTTCCACTGCAGCTTCATCCTGAAGTACTCATCTCTGGTTGGACGGGAAAAACTGTTAGCAGCCAATAGACACCAAGCAGCCTAAGAACCCCTATCATCCTTTAATAAACATAACATGATTGGGAGCATTATAATAAATGCGTGCAAAGTACTAAAAGGAAAATTGGCAATAAAAGAAAGCAAATACAACATCTCTGCCTGACAGCACCACTTTTAAACTCTGGATAACTACCACTTAAAATATACATGAGGTACTATATGGGAACGCTGTTTGTAAACAGTTTAATCAAAACACTGATTCACATTGCATGGCGTCTTCTCTCCCAAAAATCAGATAGGCAGGTTCACTGGCTGTTCTCCTTGTGAGTGTGGCTTCTTCACCCCACCAGGGAGCAGATGTGAAACTAGACTGGCTGTTCCATCTCAGTAAAGCACTGACATTACAGCAGCATCAGCCCCTGCTAAACTAGCTTCCCTTCAGCTCTTTTGCATATCATAGTAGCCATAAAGAAGCCATCCAGCCTGGGACATCACATTACGCGATGGGCCAAGAGCACCCAAAGCCTGACGCCCCATCAGAGCCCATGTAGGCACTCACGTCTTCCTCTTCTGCAAGCTCTTCCTCTCCTCACGGCTGCTGTTCCATGGAAAGTACCCCAGCAGAAACTTCCAGGCCTCCCTCCTGATCGCGAGACACAGGCCCTGAATCCGCCAGGAGGCAGATGGGAGAGGAGCAGCCATTAGAGACAGAAACCAGAAGCAGCCAACGAGGTCATCGCAGCTCTTTATGGCCCCTGCACCACTCTGCTGGGATCTGACCCCCACCACAGATGTTTGCAGCTTTAATAAGACAAACTCCACAGATAAGGTCACTGCTGCGGGGGGGGGGGCGCCATGAGGCCACTCCACTGGACTGAGATCAGCTGTTCTGTTTGGGAGAGCATGTTAAACATCTAACCTCCTTTACTCATGCAGTTCAGTCTGCTCAACGTCTCACACTGAACCAGAAGAGGCTTCACAGAAACATGCTACAACTCAACATGCTGAAATCAATGTTAATTTCCTTTCTTGCTTTTGGTTCATTTCAGTTGTCACCCTACCAGCTTTAACAAGGCCCAAGTACAACACTGAGCCATTCAAACACAAAATGAATCATTTGCTCAAAGGCTATATATCTTTATTAAGGGAAATTATTAAAAAAGAAAACATTAAAGCGACCATCATCGGTCTATTTACTTAATACCACAGAGGTTGGAGGACAGAGCGTTTACCCCTTTGAAGATGAGCTCCTTCAACTGGGACACGTTCTGCACTCTACCCTCCGCGTCCATGTGTTCAGCCCAGTCCTCAGCCGTCACCGGTTCCCCGCGCCGAACGTCTGGCCTGGGACCCAGATCGATCTGGAATGTGTAGGTACCTCATTAGCCCCAAGCAGCGGTCCAAAGCAGGCGAGGGGGTTGGTCGCTGCTGGAGAACTTCATCTTGAGGACTTTATCTCAAACGATCCAAGAAGCTCAAGCTAGCCCACCATGAGCCCACGTCTCTGTCATGCACTAGGTCCACATTCGTTACGTTGGACGTCAACCACCCGCACGAATCAAATGGATGAAAGTGAGGGCGGCCTCCACAGGGTCTGAGCTCACAGCTGGCCACACAACACCATACCAACACCATAAAAAAAATTTACACTTTAACATATTTGAACCTTATTCTGAAAAGGTCATCAGTTTGTCAGTGAGCAGGGAAACTCTTTAACATTTGAAGTTTGGGTCACAGAGTGAAAAGCCACGAGAAAATTAGCCACATTAATTAAACTCCCCACTGTGATAAACGCTTAGCTCATAATTACATTCATCAACTAAGAGACTCCACAAAGGGCCTGCTTTCAGTGCCTAATTAATAGCACAGATTAATGTGCACATACCTCATCAGACTTAACTCACAGCCCCTTTTCAATCGATACACAAGCCATAGTTTTTCAATATCCAGCACAACACCCGAGGGGCACAATGGAATAATGTTCGCAATTACACACAAATTTCGCTGCCAAACACGAAAGTGAAACGAACGCATATCACACGTCACTTACACAACACTTTTGTGTACACATGCAAGCATGCAAAAGCAGAGGCAGCTAGGCGGAAAATGTTTTCAACTGTAAAAGTGCCAAAGACCCATTAGCTGCTGCAAGCTTAATTGTATTCTTGCACCTCGTTAGCTGCGACACTTACGGTTGACGCTGTCAGTTACTGTAATGCCCCCTGCAGTGAGTTCAACTCCTGGTAAATGTCAGCAGTCGTTTCCTCTCAAGGTCGGCTGCCCCAGAAAACACACAAGGTCCACTTCTCGACACTGAGGGACTTTGGTTTGTTCTGGCCCGTTCTCCCACGTTCCGATTAACGCTCATAACAGCAAACAAAGCTGAGCTGAAACACAGCACTGTGGCATCCTGAGAGTAGTGATCACAGTTCCACATCCTCAGGCGTCCCCGCTGGTGGATTCCGGGCCGTGACCGGCGCATACTAACACACTCGTGACTTCTCCTGCTACACCTCATAATTTTTTTCTGCTGACACATGATTTATGGCCCACCTCGGCACCTCTAACAGCTTGTGACCAGCAATGCCACGAGATGCCAGTTTTAATTCGAACTGAGAAATCAGTGAAAGACCTCCCGCTGCACTCGTGATGCTGGGTCGTTCTTGGGCTGGGTGAGGTGGAGGTGGGGCTGCTCGAGGCGCTCCCCAGGTGCTCCAGTGCCGGCGTGCTGGCCTCTCTGGCATGGAGCTACCGGCGACATTGCCGAGAGGCGCTCCGAGTTGCTTCAAGGGTAGCACCTGCCGTCAACAGCAGGCGATGGAGTACGCCCGCAGTGCTGACAGTTGGAGGCACACTGAGCTGAAGATACAGCCCATTGTTCAGACACGCCGGGTCACACAGCTACAGGCCCGTCAATGCCACATCAACGCCTCATTCGCTCGCTTGCACGTCAAACCACTGCCGGGCCCACGCCTTCAAACTCATCCTTAAAATTCGGCACACATAACAGTGTACGAGCCTGCGGTTGGATACCTAAGATGTAAAAATTATAGTCTAACAACAAACACCCACAGAATTTTATCTCTTTAGAATCTCACTAGCCCATCAACATGAGTCTGCTACCCTCTTTGAGAACCAAAGACTTGTATCCTTGGACTGTACCTCAGGGCTCTAAACTTAACAGCTGGTATCTTACGATGAGGACACAAGCAATAACGTGCATAGTGATAGACCAAAGGAATGGTAAAACAGAATAAGCTAAGGAACACAGAGGAACAACACCTGCCACACAAAACTCACCCTGGTGATGACCTCGAACCCGGGCTCTTCCTGCTGGTTGACCTCAAGACCAGGAATGACCTCGCTCATGAGGTCGGCCACCTCCTCAGCAGGACGCTGCTGGCGCGTCATTTCCGGCCCACGGAACGCATCAAAAATGTAATTGGTCACCTTGGAGAACCCTCCCAGCGTGGTTGTGTATGGATCATGCTTAAATTTCTGTGGAACAAGACAAAATTGAACATTCCAGTCACTCACACATTTCCTCTCATGCTTGGCAACTAATAATACTAAATCACAAGCTACATTGTTAATTTACTTGTACTAAAAGTTCAGTTAAACATACAGTGCATATGAAACTGGCTGTATTTTCTGAATGGTTAATGCCACAGTTTTGTCAAACCCCTTGAATTAGAGCTAACGGTCTTGACTTTGTTCACATCTTAAGTGTTTCATTTCAAATTCATTGTGGTGGTGGACAGAGGCCAAATGCCAAAAAAACTTATCCTTTATGGACCTGACTGTAAAACTTGTACACTTACAGAGAACATATTGTGACTTACAGAGGGTTGAGGTAAAAAAAAAAAAAATTATATATAATAAATAAGCAGCAATATTTTATATTTGCTGGAGGGCTAATACGCAATGTTAAGAAACTGAAATGTGTGATACCAAGTAGACATGGCACAGAGGTAACATCACCAAGTTCACCGACCTGTACGAGGCCAAACGTGGCGTCATCCAGCAGGTTCTCGAAAGACTGTGAGAGTGCTTTGCTGTGACTGCTGACGATCAGGCAGGAATCGTCATTCGGAGACCTTGGGAGAGAAGAACAAGAAGTCGTGATAAGCGGTGACAGCTCCGCGTCTCATCTCCTTTCAAATGCCTGAAATCAGTTTCTCAAAAAGTCTGACACACAGAGGGAGAGGCTTCCGATTTTCACAGACAAGTTTGACAGTCGTCCAATATGCAACAGGCTCCCTGGAAAGATGTGAGACACATAAACCAGACAGTCTTTAGTATTCTTACAAAAAGAGAAACCCAACCTGTGATACAGCCATACAAAACAACCCTCTGACAGGAGAGCATAAAAGCTAACTGAGCTGTAGACATGCGTCTGTGCCAAGATGGTTACTGGGCCTCACTGCCTTCGACTGGGGAAAACCTCCCCGTCTGCCCACGCCTACCACAAAGCAGAGGATGAGGAGGCTCGTCCCACAAAGGTCAGGACACCTGGGATTCGCACTCACTTCCTCTTATTGAACACCATCATCAAAATCTCCTACAAACACAAACCAGACTCATGCATTCAGTTAAAAAGCATAGAGCTTAGTGTAGACTTCAGTCTGGCATACAGACACGCTGCAGCAGCCATACCTCCTGCCGACCTCTGGCCGGTATCACATACATCATTTAACAGTAATAATTAATACAACTAAACAGAAAACTGGAGCTCCTCAGGCAGAACTGCGTTTTATTCATTGACTTGCCTGGAACATTTGAAACACAGACGACAGCTTTCACAGTTTAAACCAACGGAATGATACGATTGTAGAGAAATGGAATTACCTACACGTCTGCATGACCACCTGTGTAAAAAGACAAATGCACAATAGAAATGCTTAAAAAGACTACACTGTCTTTATGTTTGCTGACACAGTGGATGCAGCAGTGGGTCTTCAGGGAAGTTAATCAGATACACAAGCAAAGCACAACAAAAGCCCTGTCAGAGAGACACAGAAGCCATGGCAGAGGTACTACCTGCCACCGTGACATTCAGCCCTACCTGCGTGTGACTTCCTGAAGGATCCACACCACCCAGCACTTAATCCCGGTGCTTTAATTACAAAAAGCCAGGGGGGGAGAATCCTCTAATAAGTCCCTCCCTAGTGCCTGTTGTGACAGGGTTTTGCCTGGGGAGGCAAAACCAATAGATGAGCAGCACAGTGTTTACATACAAAACAAAACCAAAGGGAGCTAGCTTATCAGGGAAGGGCCTGAATGCGACCAGTCCACGGCAGAGGCCGGTATTACGGCACAGCTGGCCTCAGATCGAAGTGAACACTGAACCCCAGCGCTGAAAGGGGAGTCATATTTTCCCAGTTACTGCTGCAGCCGTGAGGCAAAAGGACACCACTGAACACGCGAGTGGCCCCACGCAACACACCCTCCGCACAACGCGTTCATACCAGCCGTTTCACCGTTTCTCAAGCAAGGCCAGTGTGTAATCCTGCTTCTCCTGTGCTACCATTTTCTATTTAGACAATGACGGGTGTAAGCTGCAAACAGCCCATGGAGCTGAGTTCCCATGCAGCACACGTAGATCTGTTCACTTAGGTAAGCCTATGCCATGTGGGTCAGCGCACACTCTATCTACGCCGCCATTGCAGTTGCAGAAAAAAAGTGTCTCCACCGTGTTCACTATGTGGGACAAAGCTAGAACATGCTGGCTGCTCTAGTCATTACAGAGCTGCATACCACAGGTGCCCTCGATCTCCTGTGGAGAGAATAAACACAGCAGCAAGCACTATTTGGAAAAATATAAATCCCACCTGATACAGCAGCACATTTCTTGTGCAATTGTTTGAACCTAAAATCACTTCATGACAAAACTGACAGAAGACAAAGAGCTGGAAGTGCCCTCTGCTGGTGAAAAGGTTAAACGACTACCCCACAGCATTTAGTGCACAAAATCTGCATAAGTCTAAAGTTACTTTAAAACTGATACAACCATTTCAAAATCAGGCATCCTTTATGATCTTTGTCAATACCAGCTCAAAACAAAATCCCAAAACTTTACACATGAATCTGTAAGAGTTTGCATGAGAAATCATATGGCGTCATATGATGATCTCCTAAAACACACACTTGCAGCGGGTGCTGAAAGCGAGTCTCAGCACACCACTCTGCCCATAGCCACGTTACATTAAGGACCTTAACGCATGATACCAGAGCTCTGCATACAATGACTCAAAGCACCCATTTTGACAGGAAGCAGAGCAAAAAGACAGAGTCTCAGTCTATAGTGTCCAGAACGGCAGGGCTTTGAACACAGTGCACTAAATAAAGGAGGCAGGACTGAGCCTCTATAGATGGGGCTTTGAATACAATGCACCAGTTAAAGGTGGAGGGGCAAAATTTTATTTGCTGTGAAGCCCAAAACTCCATGGCCCTGGTTTTGCAAGGAGCTTCTGCCTGGAAAAAAGCCACAACAATGCCTGACTGGGAGAGAAGGTATGCAGGACATACTGAGTAAGAAGCACAAATCCACGGAGCGTGTCCAAGAAGGCTTCGCTGCCCCCCTGGTGGAAGTGAAGGGCAGGCAGGGCGGTGTCCTCCTTAAGACAGAACATCAGGCGGGACCAGCCCTCCGTCTTCAGCTTCACACACTTGAGATCCCCCACACTGAAGAGAAAGGCCCCCTTGCTCCTTTCAAGTGAGTGATTTGCAAGACCTGGAGAGAAGGAACAAAACCAATCAGGCACAACTGCAATCTGGAGAGGAGGAGCACAACCAATCAGGTTCAACTGCAATCTGGAGAGGAGGAGCACAACCAATCAGGTTCAACTGCAATCCCCAGCAGAAAAACCAGAAACTCTGGATGTGCATTCACCATGTTTATGTCCTCGCTAGACAGCTTGGCTCTTGCCACTGATAAAATTACACTATAAAATTTCCCAAAACATATACGGACAGTTTCCATTTGTGTTTCCGAAGCATCAAATTTCACTGGGTGCATTAAGCAAGGATAACCGTTCAGATGGGCTGCAGAATCAGGAGTGACCCTCTGCTACAGTGTGTCAGAAGCCAGAAACCTGTTCTCCAACTAGATAACCAGCCCAGACAGCAGAGTTCGGGAGTGATCTGGCAGCTGATTAATTCGGACATGCCCTGTATCGGTCTGCAGCAATCATTCAGTGGCCTATCAGGGGTAGAGGTACGCCGGCAATTTTCACAAGCTTCCTTAACAAAAACTGACAAACCAGGCCAGTTAAACGTCATTTCCAATTCAGCAGCGGCTGTGTGAGCTTATTTAATTCATCTCACCTGACGCTTAAAGTATTCAGAGTCAGGGAGCGGGCTGAAGGCTGATTAATATACAGTGTCCGTCCAAGATTGATTGCAGGCTGTTTTTATAGAGGACAAACTAAAGCAATTAGACTCTTCCTGCATCAATTAGGTACGTGTCACCGCAATAATATCCTCCACAATTCAACCAGAGGACACAAAGCAGCTGAAAAGCGCATGTGTACAGACGCAACATTGATTCTAACTATCTTGGTGCTGTGTGAATCAGCTCAGAACAGCTAACTGATGAAATTCGAGTGTTCCATGGTCTGAATTCCAGACACATGGAAGGCGAGAGAGTACCATACCTTAGTCAGCCCACAAAACCACCAGCACAAGGAATTTCAGTAAGTTCAGCCCAGAGCTCAAATGAGACAGGACAGCTCTCAACGAGACTGTTTCTCTTGGCCAACAGCCTTTGTTTCTTAGATGTCAGTCTTGTTTCAGCATTTGCCACTGAATGAGCAGCTGTGACAAACCTATTCCAGCCCACATTTACTTCAAGTGCACAGCTGGGGTCTTCTTACAATTCTAATGTAATGCATGACACAAGAGGTTCCCACTTACATTATTAATTTGTTACTGAAAACCAGGTCAAAACTGGAAAAAAACAAACAAAAAAAAAAAAAAACTATCCAGTATTTTAAATGAGAATAATAACAGTGCATATCCATCTTATACCAAAATCTCAGTATCAAAAGCCGTTAACTGTTACAACAATCAAATACCAAGGGATGTTTTTGTCTGCCTTGGATAAAAAAAAAATAAATAAAAATATTGAGGTTAAATCAAAAATACTGTATGAAAACTGCTGAAACAGAAAAAAGTATTACCTCAAAAACAGAAATCAAGGAATACCATTACTTTATGTTAGCATTTACTATAGGTTCTTGGACATATTATTGCAATATTGTGTGATTTCCTTTTATCTGAAGTTCTTATTCCCCCCTCCCCATTGTTCATGTTTTGAACCATTTCAATTAGCGCAAAGGCAAAAAGCCACAGAAAAAGGCTTGAAGTCACATGGCACAACCTCGCTTTTGAGGTTGCCAAGTACTGACCTATCCGGACAGAGGAGCTCACCTTCCCCATTTGCAGATGGCTTTTTCTTGAAGGAAACTGTGTTGAGCATGTCCCACTCTGTCTCATAGCTCAGCTGGTGCTCAACAGGCCTGTGCTGTTTGTTTCCAGGACACTGAGCCCACTCCATCACCGAACTGGAATCCTGAGTGGTGGAACCCCCATATCATTAGAGGAACATGCCTTCCTAATATGAGACTACCGAGAAAACTATGAGCAGATAATCAACTGACTGACCTCCTAACCCCTAAGTAAAATTGTTACGTTTAAGTAGTACACAACGCTTTTTAAATAATGACAGTAAACATCCATCAACAGGCAAGGTGCTTTTTTTATTTTAAACCACACCTAGTCCTGGTAAAAGTAAGGGAATTTCCAAATATGCAAACGGACCACTAAAAAAAATGTCAGCTCACAAAACCAAACGCAGAAGTAGTAACAGTCGATGTGCTCACAGGACATGTGGCATAGATTATTGCACACTTTCACTTCCACAAAATGGATTAAAACACCTGTTTTTTATTCAAGCAAACAGGGAAGGAAACAAGAAATTAATCAAACCTTTCCAGCACAAAGCATGTTAGATGAATCTACAGAGTCATCCGATGGTTTATATTCTACCATTATCTCGCCCTCCTGCAAAAGAAGATTAAACACTTACTGTACATGTCTGGTTTTGAAAGATATATGAAAGCATACAGGCCTCTTTTTTCCCAAGCAAAACACACTGGTAGTTCACAATGGTCATAAAGAGAAGGACAGCACATTCAAGTAAGCCATTTTTAAATCCCATAATGTTATACTGTCTGCATTATCAGTAGTCTTTAAAAATGTGGGCCCCACACAATGCTAGGTATGATCACTAACTGGTGAGTACATCTACATAAGTTTTTAATTTGTCCCAAATCAAACTCCATTGCTCATTAGGAAATAAATCAAAGTGTACCTTATCCAAAATCCGAAGAAGTCCTGACAAGAGGGAGTCTTGATCCTCCACACTGTCAGTATTTAAATGTATAAAAACTCCATCCTGCTCAAATATGACCTACAGAGAAAAAAAGAAAAAACAAAGAGGAAAAATGTAAATCAATAGTAACAAACATTTATAAACCCTTATAAAACCACGTTGTCTTTTAACTTTATAACTTCGTTTCTTCATATGATCACAAACCTGTTCAGTTCGGCCTGGTCTGGTGGCATCTTCAAATACTTCTAGAAAAATATCTATCACGAATAACAGTTTTGCTCAAAACGGATCTCAGATTTGTCTTATCCTAATTCGTTCGGCATTATACAGGTTTCGTAAAGAATATCAAAATCCAATCAAGTTTTTTAACCAATACATAAATACGCACGTTTAACATCATTCAGAGTAAATTACAAAAATTACTCTAACACAATTATCCTAATTTCTCGTGAATGTCAACCAAAACAAGTGTAGATGACGTAAATCGGTAGGGAGATTTTCATATATATAGTTTTCAAATGTAAAATAAACTTATGAACACAGCTTGGAAACCAGTTAGACAGTTGACGTTAAGATGGTTAATGATAGTTCAGCTGTTGCACTGACAGACATGCGTAAAGGATTATATGTAGTATCAATTTCTTTGCCCAAAAGGGCGCAATAACGTGGACTTGCCTTATCCGTACAAATCTGTTTTAAACTATTACGTATACTTGTACAAGAAGTCAGCGAATTGCACTTTTCGGCTCATTTTTACTGTACCTTGACGGCAGCCGCCATGTCGCCCGCTGCTGTTTACGATGACGTAGCGCAGCTCACGTGCTCGTCAGCGCGCCATAACAGTGACGTGTCACCTACCGCGTGGCAAGCGTCGCGCATGCGTAACACTCATCTTATTAACCCATTCTATGCAGCCAAGTGTGATTTCTATTCCCGGTTACTCCCATGCTCTCTTTCCGTTGTGTTTGTTAATCTTGTGTAATGTCCGTTACCTACTTTTCCTTGTTTCTGGTACATTGTTTTTTCTCGCGGACCTGTTTATATTTATGACGTTTTTTGCTTGTTTTAATGGACTGAGGTTTGCCTTTCGACTTTAACACTGTTGTAATGTTCGTCCCCACTTGAATCAAACTTTGCATTACCGACAGTTCGGTAGACGTGTTGTTTTATATTTTGACCATGACTTTAAGTTATTTAACCGTAGGAGAACTTCGTGTAGGCTCTGTTGGAAGACAAAAGACAGACATAAACTGACAATGTCAATCACTGAACTGAAGTAACTGGCTGTAGATGTGCAGCTGGTACCGCTTCACAAAATGCAGTACTTTTCATTCAAACTTCGATGATGGATGACAAAGAAATTAAGTTTGTTTTAAAAGGTTGTTCATTGCACATAAAAGTTTATTTACGGACGCAGAACCGAACTGGCTTCATTCGGTGCATATTTTAATTTTCTGTACATAATAGTAATTATTATTGTATTTATATCTTTGACCGAATAGTACATTACAACTATTCAATGCACTTTATCATTATTGTACATTGCTTCAGTATGCAGTATATGTGTAGATGCACATTGTTGCACATGTTAATTAGTTTTTTATTTTGTGTATGAATGTGGTCATTTTAAGTTATACTAGTATATTTTTTGTTTTTCTGGAAACTACACAATTTCGTGCAATGACAATAAAATCTATCTTTTGTATACTAATTGACGCATACTATGGTGTAGGACACTAACATTACTGTAAGCACCGGGTGGAAGTACAGATATCGTTTGGCACACACAGTCACCCTGAGCACAGGAACTGTAATTAGTTTCATGGTCAAGTAAGAAGTTGTAAATATGTAAGGGCTGACAATGTAAGGTGCAGCTGACAATGCAAAGGTCCTCTGGACTGAGATCTGAATGACGTGGAACAGAACGAATGATAGAAACAGGCAAACACAGAGCCCAAACAACTACTACAACTACTTCTTCTTCTTTTGGCTGCTCCCTGTAGGAAGTGCCACAGCGGATCATCCTTCTCCATGCCAACCTGTTCTCTGCAGCTTCCTCTGTCACCCCAACCTCTCTCATGTCCT
>JABJVR010047193.1:0-28630 GCA_025773905.1 Chitala chitala | reverse complement strand
TATGCAGTGTACCCAAACGGACAGTGTATTTTCTGTTGTAAAACCAGTTAAACTTGTGATTTGATTTGTGAAAAATTCTGATGTAATGGCCAAGTTCCTCCTACACATTTGAAATCAGCAGGTCAAAATTGTATGAATTCACCTTTAAAAGCAGAGATATCTGACAATTTAAAAAATGCATACCTGTGTAATTTTTCTGCAACTACATTACACTGTATAAATCATTTCATTTGCTGTCTCAAGGAAATATTCTCATTAAAGTAACAGAAAACGCTAAGATTTTACATTCATTTATTCTCCAGATAATAGATGGTAATACACATTATTTGACATAAATGTTACAAGTACATGTATAACATTTTCAATGAAGCAATAAAGTTCGGGGTTAATTGGTTAAAATGGGGAAATAGGCAATACAGATATGTAATACAGACATTTGGTCGCTGAAGCATCCTGTAGTGCTGCAAATAGCAAAGTATTATACAATGTTATAGGTGCGGTGACCAGAACCTTGGCCATACTCATGACATCATGACATTAAACATTCTTACTAAAACCACGTGTGACTGTAACATGACATTACCATGCACGAGCACTCCTCCTGACAGCAGTACTAGCTCAGCTTTTCTCACTGTTAAGAGGTTCATGATTAAAGAGGCATTATTGTGGCATAATTTTTGCATTCTCTCATACTATCCACCTCCTGTCCTTCCCTCTGCCAAGCCTACCAATCATTGCCAACAATTTCCAGTTATGAAATTTTGTTATCTAAATGCGTAAAAACCTGAGTGGAACACTTCAGTTTGCCACTTCAAAATATGTTCTGTCGTGGACATTTTTTTCCCAGAAAGAAATGGAAAAATGTTGAATTGTTGTAGTTATAAAAAACCTCAGAGTACAAGAATAGGCATTATTGTGTTGGCCACAAGTATGCCCAATACTATACGCATAACAACTCAGTTCTATTAACGCATGTTTCCAATGTCTTATTGATGTTTAGTGGATAAGTGATCTAAATCTACCAGGAGAGCTTAACAAACTGCCCCTACATATTTCCTTAGATAAAGACATTATCGTAAGCTCTTTACAGCATACATGTATAGAGCTCTGAACAATTTACAAGCCATTTTGTGAAGCAATTGGCTTGATTTTTGGTTTCTTCTCCTAGAGCCAAAATATGTCCCTGAAGTTTCAACATTTCTTCTGAAAGGTTTTATTTAACCAGCATCTCAATACACGTGTACTGAAAATGAGATCCAAAACTTACATCAAGACAAGACACATATAAAAGCACGACTAGTATCTATGTGGTCAGGGGTGCAAGCACAAAGTGCTACTTTGCTGAGATCCCTCTTACACTGCCTGCTTATCTTTAAATACTTTTGTCTTATGACCCTGAAACTTTGATTTCATGGTTTCCATGGTATCAACCTCGATGTCTTTGAATCTCCAGAGAAGATCTGCCTTTTGTGTGCTTCCGTTGTCCATGTGTTGACAAACCTGATTTTGTGGCCATGATCTCATGTAACTCCCATTCACCTACACCCCCCACGTCTTTAATTAAAAAGTAACTTTGAAAGATTGACAAGCCAGTTCCAAAACGAGTTATTCTGCAAGGTGGAATGCGGGACAAACAATGACTTGCGGGGGAAATCGTGTCTCGCACGCATCTTGCTCCAGTACTGTATGTTGGTCTATTGGTTAGCTCTTGCACTGCAGTTCAATGTCCTTTCCAATCAGTTCCAGTTCATGTCCAGTGGGCTTCACAGAACTTCACATAATTGTGGAGTATCCTCATTGTGGACAGACCCAGAGAAACAGAAACGTTCATATGTTTCATGCACATCTGTTCATTCGGAAAGTTTCTTCACAGGAAAATTATTTTTTTAATACCAGTGCAAATCCTTCGTCTTTTCTGGCAGTGGAAATCCTAAAAGCAAAACAAGAACAACTGTAACATCTTTCCAAATAAAAACTTAGTTATAGTACTTTAATCAGTCTGTCATTAAATGCATATACAGTATTTTAAAACTACACAACACATTGTTACACTGACAAATGTCAGATGCTTTATTAAGTTTAAAACAGACACTACTATTTGTGATGGCCCTTTTCTATTTTGTGTCATAATACCACAGTGAATTTGGACATTTTGTAATGTCCAAATTTTTATTTTTTTTTTGCATTAAAAATAAAGTCCAACAGTACCAGAGTCAAGGTTGAGCCCAGAACTGAGTGGATCTCTGAATGCTGTATGAGTGTTCCAGTTTGAACTGAGGTCTGCCTTAGATGGGGTGCTCAGGGCAGAGCCACTCATGGGCCGATCGCTGTGCAGGAGACCAAGGAAAGAGTTGGTGTACTGCCGGTCAGCAGGCCCAGGGGCTTCTGGAGACACTGGTGAGGAGTACACCATCGAGGTCAGTCCAAAATTGGTGCCTGGCCTCGGGGCAAAGGACCACAGGCCGGAAGGCTGGCTGCCTGGGCCTGTCATTGCTCGCTGGGGCAATTGGGGACCCATTGGTGCATTAAACTGAATCTGCCCTGACGAGGTAGATGGGAAGGTTGGCTCCAGCCAAGAAGATGATGAAAAACCCCATGGTACAGAAGGTGGCTCTTCTGAAAAAATAAATGAAAAGAAAATGGCAGAGGGACCAGCCTATTAGAAGACCTGATTGTCAATTTGGGTTTGTGTGTGTACGGTGGGACACGTACCCTCACCTGATAGAGGCATCCGGGAGTCACTCTTGGTCCTCAAGTCTTCAGGTTTGTTCAGCTTCTGGAGGGCACGGGAGAAGTGTTCATCCACCACACTGTTGATGTCACCCTGGAAGTAGGTGAATAGGACACTGGTGGACTTGTCCTCTGCCTTTACAGCTCCTGGACTGTCAGACTTGTCCTCCATCATTGGGTCTTCTGACACAGAGGACAAACAGCATACCACTTCACCTTTAATAACAAAAGCTTGCTGGCATCTGCATTACATGGTAAGTACTTGTAACACATTAGTTACCCATTTGTCTGCTGGGAACAGTCACCTACACACACCCCTTTTTTATGTCAGTGTTTTGTTCAATGGGGGGTTAGGATGAAGCTTTGAGGAAACTCTCCTCCCAAAATGCAGATCTTAATTTAACCACTTTGATCCTGAATTATTTCCAGTTATTTCCAAAGCACACGGAGGAGTACTTACAAATATTCCTCTCTTATATAAAATATCCAGTTATTAAAATGTTTAGATACAGGTTAGAGGTCTTAGCAATAGTAAATACATTTGAGTCTTAATGTTTCACATTAATACTTTAAAAATTACTAATAACTTTGTATAAGTAGTAATCCGTTTTCAAAAAATGTGTCGTAGTATTTTTCCCGTGAGATTTTTTTTACATATCTTAAGGAACATCTTTTCATACATTTTAAACATAATTTATCATTACCGTTAAATATATTTACACAAACTTTTAGTTACAGCTCAGTGTTACCTGCACAACCAGCAATGAAAAAAGTCAACACATCTAAAAAGCGAATGCCACTCCCGATACACTAGTTTCTCTTGTATGAAGCGTTAGGTTATATTATTTAAACCATCTGAATTCATACACGGAACGCACGTCCTCTCCTCCCTTCTCCTCACTGCTTTGCGCAAACGGTAATGCGTGTACAAAGTCGACCTATATTAAACACAGCCATCTTATTTTCTTACATCGCTTACCTGAGCGGCTGGCGATTTCAGAGCAGTGCCTGTGCGGTCTTTGGTGTCATGTTCAGCCGGAGTCCTGCTGTCCGACAGTGCGCAGATGAGCAGCGCCGGACCAAAGTGCGCACCGACTTGGCGCAGTCTGCACTTTTCCTACAGCGCACACAAGGTACTGCCCTATCACTAAAGCCGTTTGCAAAAGAATGTGCTCTGGCTCGTAATACCTGAAAACCAAGTTTCGTGGGGCGAAAAAATCTGATCCAAATCTACATTATAGGAACAAGAAGAGATTTAGTATATGCCTTTGGTGTTTTTTCCCTGACATAAGTTCACTGTAAAAGGGACGCTCAACGCTGCAGCGCCCGTGTTATCACTGTTGATTTGTCGTTCCTTTCCAATGAAAACCGGTATTACGTTTAAACTGTAATAACTTACATTAGTATGTTTTATCTGGTGTAATTCGCAGGTGACTGTGTTATTCATACGTTTGTACAGCTTCATACAGTATACCGATGTGCAAAGCAATTCTGTAACTTTCAGTTAAAATTCACGCATTGTGAGATGTACATAATACACATAAACTTTAATGTAAGAACACTTTAATTTTTAACGTATGGAATAAAAACACGGCGAATAGGGATTATTTTGTTTATTGACAGAAATCATCTCCTACTAAAAATCAGCGTTATGTCGCTTCAGATGAAAGTCGTTAAATCTTCAGAAAACAAAAAAATGGAAAAACGTGACACTTAAGTGTGCTCAAATATACTCCTGTACGTATTTTTGTCGCTATTTTACCACAAGTTATATTCACTGTAAAAGTCAATACATATTTAGGGGCTTTACGTGGTTGTAGTCACAATGTCTGGCTCATCAGTTCCATAGAAACAGCACACCAGCTACATAAAACATCATTTTTGACCCAAGTCTATTAATTATCCATGGCGTTGCTTAGCTAAGTGGACACTCTTTACAGACTTTGTACATTCCTGCAATGACAGTCCTAAAAAAAGAGATACACCAGTGCTTTGATTCCCCTTATGTGAGCCAGTAAGCCTATGCCTTTATTTACAACTTTTTCTCTCTGGTGACCAGGGTTAAGAGTCCTAGATGTACACTGAAACCAAGAAGGACATGTGATTAAAAAGGGGGTATTCCAACTGTAGTAAATGGGACACTGAAGCACATCGGTGGGGGTGGGCGAAGTCCTCAAGCACCTACGTATTCTCCTCTTCCTCACTCCCGGCAAGGCTGCTGTCTGTGGAGTCGACATCAGCGGCCTCCGGTGGCCCCTCCTCCTTCTCCTCCGCCTCCTCTGCCCGCCTGTCAGCCTGGGGCTGCTCTGACCTGACCCCCTCCTGTCCACCTGTCCCATCAGCAGCAGCCTTCTCTCCCCCATCACCATTGGTGCTTTTGTCCACACTGGTGTCACCCCCTTTCACCTGTTTGTCATTACCCTCCAGGAAGGTGGACCAGCCCTTCAGTCGCTCCTCTCGCTCACGGCTTGTCTCCTCCACCTACACACACACACACACACACACACACACACACACACACACACACACACACACACACACACACACACACAAAAACAAAAAGCATCATAAATCACACCCATTCAAATTTATTCGACTGTAAATTAAACACATCGATTGACGTCATCGAAGATCATACGGGTAATGTAACATTGCCAGCTTTCTTATCAGGACAGCAGTACCCACAGTGTTTAAGGCCTGTGACTGGGCAGCACTGGAGAAACAGTCGTAGTTTGCAGGGATGCATGAGTAAGATCAGTGTCTGCCAGTTACAACATGTCGGCCTCTGTTCAACAATAATGCTCAATTCTGACCAAAAGACAAGCAACCCTAATGTCCAGCACATCTCACATACTCAACTGTAATAACATGCTTCACCTTACTGAGACAGTTTTAAAGAAGCTGCTTTAAATGATCTTTAATGACATCCATCACTTTTCCCATTCGGCCTCTGCTAAATTTTGCTGCATGTGTAATAGATTTTAGAGGGACGTTTCACATTTATCTTGCAAAATTAACTATGCACACAGAGCACAGTGTGTAAACTGGATATTAAACCATAAGTGTCACAGTACAGTTCAACCACTCAATTATCTACTCATGGTAAAACCATGTACTGAATTCAGTGACAATGAAACATGGTAGTTCAGACACATTTTTAAGCTTTTTTTAACCATTTCATGCCAAGTTGTACACTGTGATGCACCTTGGAGTCCACTTGTATATTCTATAACTATTACAGCCACCCTGATGCAACTGTTCATTTCCAAAACACTTTTATTTTAGGGGAACACTCAAAACTTTCTGTTCTACATTAACAGGTAAAGAGACAGAAGAGAGGAGGACACAATGCAATTAATCATATGTACGTGGAAATATGAAATTCTTATAATTCTGTAGAACCTCTGACCAGGTTAAAATGGTATACTGTCAAAAGGAGCAGTCACTACTGAACACAGGCTCACTTCTGATTGAGCTGTCACAGACACCAGAGTTTATCTTTACATACTCTGTGCATAAGGGACTCAAAGCTGAGACTGAGCAGAGGGCCAGACCTTCTGAGGGTCCGTGGCTGGATCCCCTGTGCCCCCATGCACAGGGCAGTCCTCTGTATGTGTAAAAAAAAAAAAACCTGCTTCATACCTGGTAGTCGGTAGAGCCATCCCACAGCTGAGCTGAGAGCTGCTTGCCTCCAAACCAACGCCCCTCCAGGGCCATCTGGCACATATCAGCTTCCTCTGGTTCCTTAAAGGCCACGGAGGCCACACCGTCTGGGTGTCTCTGGGTGTGGAAGCATAGGGCACTGGGCTCACTGATAATGATAAGCCACGGTCACTCGTGATCAAAACAAAGAAATGTCTGACCAATGAACATGCTGCACCAGACACTATCCGCCTCTGGATCTGCCTCCTTTACCTGCTGCTTTACTCCCGATCAAACCCGGCACCATGCTGCCACGTCCTGCTGTGCCGCATCCGTTTGGAATGTAGCAGAGGGAACTGTGCAGTGTAAATGAGTGCAGCGAATCGGCATGGCGACACTCACATCGAAAATGATGACCTTCTTCACCTGGCCAAACTTCTCGCACTCTGTCCGCAAGTCTTCTCTGATCTCATTCAGCACTAAAGGATCTTCCTAAAGGAGGGAAAGCACAGCAAGGACGTAAACTCCAGCACGTTTCTCCCCACGCCGCCTCGCTACATTAAAGCAAAGGCACGCCTTGCAGGGGAACTGGGGAGGTGGGGTGAAGGTTCTGGTGCCTTCTAAAAGACAAGCCTACAGCACAACAACTGGAAAGAAAGTGGAGCTGGACAGCAATGGAATTCTGTCCCAAATGAAAGCAAACCTTCCTGAAGACTGCTTCTGCAATTCCTTGTGGTCCTCAAGAATTTTACTTTCAGTTTTGAGAACTGACCTGGAAACAACACGCCTAACCCAAAACTGTAATGGAATGTGACCAACCATTCATACAGTCAAGCATGGCTTACAGGGATATGCTAATCAGATAATGCAACAAGCCACAGTACAGAGAATCTCTTCTCACACATTGTTTCTGCCCTACGTTGACTGCAGTATCACTTGGCAAATGTTATACTATGTGGGCCTGACCATATAACCAATTTTCCCACAGACAAAGGCATGTGGCTTACTCAGCACTTCTGTGACAGGTATACCATTCTTGCTATCAGCTTCAGTGATACCTGTGGCTACTGTCAAAAACCCACTTTATACATACAGCAAAGGACAAACATCAGTATTTTATACAGGAAACCCAGAAGCAGCCCTATCTTCTAACTGAGAAAACAGTGCTGTGGTGTGTATGGGCTGGAAGCTTGTGTCATACTGCCGAACCCCTGTCACCGGCACCTCAGACATGCCTTCTGTCCCAGGCCGCAGAACACTAGGAGTACGGTCCCTGAGCTATAACCACATAACCAGCAGAGTCACCGAGCCCCAACACAATAGGAGCTCGATCCCTGAGCTGTACCCACATTACCAGGAGCTGCTACAGTCACAGGGCCTGGTGCCTGAGCAGGAATGTAGCCCGACCGGGTCTGCACTTATATACGCAGGCATGGCCCCTGCACCCAGCCGATCGCGCACTCAATACAGCCCAAAAACATGCCACAATCCACATTCCTACTTTGGCAATCATACATCTTACAAAATAAACATCCAAACAAACTCATATCTTGCATTTCTATAATTATAAGAACTCATCAAACATCAATAGAACAATACAATTACTCGAAGGCAGTAAATATTCAGTTTGGGCAACTAGTTTTTCCGAGAGCGCACACAGAGCTCTTTTCTACATTCGCACGTTGCTCATTTAGCAAATGACTAGATAGTTCTTAGTAGGTGTTCTGGAATTAAATGAGACAGATATCTGCTGTGTCTGCTGGCCTACAGCACACTAACATGACTCGGGGACGCTGACTGACACTAGAGAGTAGGAGGAGACGCAGACAGAGCCACTCACCTCGAACTCGCTGGGGTGGAACATGTTCCGGATGATCACCACGCGCTCGTGCCGCTTCCGTGCATCCGCTGCCTTCTCAGGCCGCCAGTCCAGCTGCCTGCAGGGTTAAAGGGCAAACCTCAGGTGCAGGATTATACTGACCACAGGAGAGAGTCCCTGCAGGCCGGACACGGCAGCGTCCACGCGGTCAATACTGGGTCTTTCTCAACAACTCATTCATGATCACCAACACTGATCAGTGCTATTAAACACCATCTGGGAAAGAACCTTAACTGAACTACATGTTAAGATATAACTGAAAACACTTTCACAATGCATTCACTCCTACCACAAGAGTGTACTGACAAGATTTACTTTACTCTCACAACAGCAGATCCAGCACATTTCTGGTGACACTGTATGACACGAGTATTGACATTACGCACATTTGTTTCTCAACAGTCTTGAATTGCTTCTCTTGCCCTGAATGTATTTTGCAAAATGTCAACAGTCTTATTAAAGCAGGGTAAAGTGATACACTAAAAGGGTAAGGAGTGGGATTTCTGTGTCATGTGCACATGTTTCTGTGTTGCCGTGTCGTGTGCATGCATTTCTGTGTGTCACCGTGCTGCATGCGCATGTTTCTCCGTGCTGCGTGTGTGCGTTTCTCTGTGTCGCGTGCTTCACTAGGCGGTGCCTGCGCGCCTCACTTCTGCTGCTGCTGCAGCTTCTTGCGGTAGTCCTTGCTCTTCTTCTTCTTCTTGCTGGCATCATACTGGCCCTTCAGCTCGAAGCGTGCCGCCTCCACGTGCAGCTGGTAACCCCGGACCTCCGACTCGTCCAGGAGACTCACCGCCAGGGCCACCGACTCCCTCTGGAGAAGAGAGGAAGGAGTGCAACCAAGTGCACGAGTACATGTCCTACTGTTTTACACCACTGAACTAGGTTATAAACCTGACCAGCACCAAAGAAACACTGCATGTGCAACAATAAAGACAAATACATAAATTAAGCATAACATCATAACACTAAATTACATCTCACTTATGAATGTCAATTCTTTGTTTACACTTACTTTTAAAACATCACCATCAAAATCTATTCCCAATTTAATGTAACCACAATGACTTTTTTTGGATTTGGAGCCTCAGTACATTTGTCGCCCTCTACAGGTTACACTAAGAAATATGTTCATGTAACCCAAGACAGAAGGAAACAGAGGAGAACAGAGAAGAAAACAGTGACAGAGGTTCGTGTCCTCACTTTGGCGAAGCTGATGGTGCTCACCTTAAGGTAGCAGCAGAGGCCGTCACCCTTCAGGTTACCCTGGTTGTCTTTGTACAACTTCACTTTGTACTGCTCCGTGATGGGGTCACGCATTACAATGCCGCACTTAGACATCACCTCCACAAACTCCTCTGGGGTGATATCTGGTGGTAAGCCTGGGGGGGGGGGGGTAACAAAACAATAAGGGCAAAGACAGCAGACACTAAAACACCCTGTTCGTAAGTAAGCAGCTCCATAAAATCCCCCTTGACCTTTAATACCAGTCATTGAGAACAAGCCCACCGTTTCTACTATGTGGTATTTTAAAAGGTTTTGAATTGGTGAGCAGCTTCCATTGTACACAGAAGTCAGTCAGATTTCAACAAGAATCAATACAGCAAGAGGTGAAATTTTCTGACTGTAAAGAAAGAACAGATTGCTTTGTTTGACTACATCACTGAGAGAGTAAAACTTACACTTTACCCCTGCCCCTTTACATGTTTCTAATAAGTGGTTTTCATATAGATCAGACACGTTACTCAGATGTCATTTTCCCTTGTAGAAACGCAGGACTATCCCAAACTAACAGTGCAAACTGACAATGTGCTGTTTAATCCTGTCTCATACAACTGCTGTTTTTTAACATAAATGCTCAGAGCAACGGAAAACAAACGTGACAGAATATCTTTGCACGATTACAAAATCAACAAGGCACATCTGGCAGCAACGCAGTCACACAACCCCCCTCCCCCACAACTGAAAAAGAATAACTAGTTCAGATTTGAGGAGAAAACTAAAAAAAACAGGTAAAACCACTTTTGGGAACACAGTTGGTGGAGTTTTGTATCTTTGAAATTTATTATTATTTTTTAAATCTTACAAATCTAATGTATAAACTAAAAGGTTCAGACTCTGCCTTCAAGGGGGGATGGACAAACAGTCAAACACATCCTAAATGTATGTAGCTGTATGAATACTGGGTAATTTCAGCCGGCTGCCCTGTACCCTGCAGGCTTCAGCTTGTCATCAGAGAGCTGTGTGAACATGGCTACATACCTGACACGTATACATTTGTGTTCTTGTGTTGGTCGACATCAAACCAGCCTGAAAAGATAAGACCTGTTTTAGTCACACTATAAACAGTACAACTGTGACCATATAACTGAACCAAACCTGATCACAAACTGTATTTGACGGGCAACAAAATTCCTGTGCTTCCTTAAACAACTTTTTATTACATATAACTACAGCAACATGAGACGATGGTGATGACGATGATGAAGAGTACGGAGGATATGGTGTGAGGTACGGGTTTCCAACCTGGATCCGCCTTGCGCTTCTCTCCTTTGGCTTTGCCCTCTTTGGGTTGTGATGTGTTGGCGCCTTGTGTTGGTGCTTTGACTGCCTCTCCAGCTGTCTCCCTGCCAGTTGTGGCCTCCCCAGTTCCTTTTGCTGCCTGTACAGCTGTCACGCCCACAGCTGCCTCTGGCAGCCCCTCCTCCGTATACCCGTAGTTGGCATGATAAGCAGCCAGAAAGTCTTCAGTTACCTTAACGTAGAGATTGATGGAAGATCAGTTAGGATAATGCCCGCTCTGGCTGAACAGCAAACAATGAAAGACTACATTAGGTGTAGAATTTCAGTCTTGGTAGAGGGCAAGTGACAAAATAATAGGGCAGTCATTTGGGCACGTGCCCAACCAGCATACCAGTTGAGCAATGCTGGTCAAAAAAGGATGGGATGTCTTGAAATAAAAACTATTTTCAAAAAGGTAATTTAGATGTGATATGTGGCACATTTTCATTTTTTAGCTAAACAGGAAACACTGAAAGGTGATTCAGATTTAAAGAAATATCCTGTTACAGATCAAATGGCTTTTTGCAGAGTCTCAACGATATTCAAGATCACTGTAAAGTATGTTCACTCTAACCCCATGTCACAACCCATAAATGCATGTTAATATACATTTTGCAGAAGCGACACACCCATTGAGCCACCAGGCCGCCATATAGATATACTACATATTACAAAAAAAAGCCATTTAATACTAAGCATATTAACATTACATGTGACAAAATCACTGAGACAACAGGGTCAGTCAGGTTGTGGTGTGTACCCATTACCTGTTGCACCCAAAAGCCGCCATACCTTAGGAAACCATGCCTTCTTGTCCTGGTCCCAGTCGTAGACGGTGCCATCCTCTGGATCCACGTACGTATAGGGGTCTTCCCCGTCCTCGCGCTTTTGCCCGTACAGCTGCTGCAGCCGGATCTGCTCCAGAAATTCTTCATTTCCGCCAGAATCTCCGCTCATCTGCATGCAAGAGATGCACACGGAGATCAGGGATTAGGCCACAAACTGCATGTGCACCCGGGAAGACAGCATGAGTGTCCAACATGTGCAGTCAGAAAGAGCTGAAATGACATCGGAATATGGGGTTTTCTTGAATTTACCATAGTTTGATAATGTAACATATTTAAAAGAATTTTTGCCCCACAACATTTTGCCAATGCCAACAACTTTTCTGGCACGTCCTAATAAGCATTTATTTGCTGATTATAAAAACTGATTTTACGCTTAATAAATCACAACTGTGCGACTGAACTCCAACTCACTAACGTCCAGTCAGTGACCAACAATACACAATAACACTGTAGATATATGCACCACAGCTGTCTAAATTCATAATGAAACAAGGACAGGAGTCTTTGTTAGATTGAAATTTAACACTCTGCTTTAAAGACCCTTTTGACACAACCCAAATACAACTGTGCTACAAGGTACACTGAAGATTAAATAATTGATGCAATTCTATTTGTTGTCCACAGGTAAAACGGACATACTGTAACTGGCAGGATCAATCTGCAAGTGCACTGGTACATCTAAATCAACAATGTGTTTTCAGTGGAACTATTTAAAACAGACAAAATTTATAAAATATGATTGGGAGATAATTATGTCTTATTATACTACTATAAACTAACATAAGCTTGGTACAAGCTGTACAGTTACTCAGTTGGTGCAGAGCTATATACTTACTTTTGCAGCATTAATGCTAGTTGGGTAAAAACACCCGTAACGCAAAGGAAAGCTAAGTAGCACAACAACACATAAAGCTCAAAATGTTTTTATTAAACATAACAACTATGACAGAAAATGGCAGGCTGTGCTTACTATCTTGATTTAAAATAGAATTTCCACTTATGGAGTCCTGCCTGCCAGCATTTCACCAGCCACCCGACAGTACTTGCAGAAAATCAAATTAAATCAACTTTTATTTATACAGCACCTAACAACAACTTTGAAGTTGAACCCAGGTGCCTAACAAAATGTGGGACTACACAAACAAAAACATTTTGTAAAATATTGTACAGTATTACAAAGAATAAAAGCATAAATAAAACACTAAAAGTAAAAGGAACATTAACACAACACTCTACTATGTATAAAAGGCCTAAGTAAATAAAAGAGTTTTTAATTTAGCTTTAAAAAGAGAAAACTTGATGACAGATCAAAGTTCAGGAGGCAGTACATTCCATAATTCAGGGGCAAATGCACAGTCACCCCAAAATTAATATCTTGACCTGGGAACTGACAGCACTGAAAAGAGGATTAGATGATCTAAGGGAACGGCTGTGTAACTGACATCAAGACAAGTAGTATTATCGTAATTAAAGCCAGGGCAAATGGTAGGTTTTCGTGTCACTTCTGGCGGAGGCTGACACTAACTAGTGCAGCATTTCACAGCAAGGAGGATTTGGGGTCTTCTACTCTGAGCCTCTTGTAGCCCATGCTGGATATAGCATCGGTAACTGAATTTAAGCATCGCTTCCATCGTTCACTTCACGAGCACCGTGATGTGCTAATGACAATCTGTTGACTCGCATCGTTCATAGTGGGTAGTCTGTGGATATTGGAGACTGATACACGTGTAGTGTGTCAACGCTAGGTCGCAGCTCTGCTCTGTTGTGTTGTTGTCTACGGCACTGCAACCTTACCACAGATAACATCTCCATCCTTCCGATTTATTCAAGTGGTTATTTACAGTATACTGCCAGCACCCGTTCGAATGCATTAGTATTTATCTTTGCAATTTTTTTAATTCTAAAAGCACCGATTGGGAGCAAATCAGTGTCATGTTGCGAAAAACTGCGAAAATGTTTGTCAAGCATACACAAGTATGAAGACTTACTGCGCTAAATACCCCAACATGTGGATATCCGGGTGAAGTATGAACGGGGCTTTCTGTAGCTTTGCAAAACTACAGTCAAACCAGCTACCTTCAGAAATCAGTACTGCCAATGATTTGGTCACATCCGACAAAATAGCGTTTCACTAAATGAGCATGGTACAAAAAGTCATACAAACATTAACAGACATTCACAACATAGCTCGTTTATTATATTTTATGAAATACAACCACTTTACCTTCTCGCATCCAGTACCAACAACGATTAAAGACGAAATACAATTCCGGGGTCAAACAACCACTTCCGGTAACGCATTAACGAGTACTGCCTCCATGTGTTACCTTACGGTATTGCGACATTGTTTTAGAAAGTTTCTTACTGTAGACGAGCTGACATCACACTGCTTTGGTCGTCTATGTTTATCGACTGTGGACACAGGAAAATAAATAATGATCCGGTACAGACACAGGAGAATGATACTTTATATTGAAAATGTAATATCATTTACACTATAAATTTTTCTTTGTTTAAAAATCAAGCTTATAGCGTGGACGATTTGTGTTTCGCCAGAATAGCACCCCAGTACAATAAAAACGTAGATGCTTAAAGGTCAAAGGCAGTGAACCTAAAATGAATAGTAGCCTATATTATATTAGTAATACTTACAAAATAAAACTGCTACATTACGACAGACAAACAGTTCAATGGAATATGTACCTCTTGGTGTGTTTTAATGGACGGAGGCAGTGTAGAAAACATGCCAAGGTACTATTTTGTGAGTTACTACCACCTAATGTAACTGTTCCAAAAGCAGCAGATAATTGGCACATTGAACACCCGATGTCTCTGTACGTGTCACAGAATTTTTCAAAATTTATGACTTCAGTAAACTGGAATAAAAATTGGTACAACAAAGGAATGTGTTTAAAATCAATTACATGCAATCATTTCTCCACTGTGACAACCATGTCAACTTTTAGGACAGTGTAATAACAGAAACTGAAAATTTTAAAACAACTGTATTGCAGCGTTTACTGTATTTTAACTATATATTTTCAGTTCTGAAAAAAATGCTTCTTAAATTTAAACTGAATGTCATTAGATTGAATTATTAAAGTTGTGTCATATTACAGTTGTGGAAATAATGTAAAGGCAAACACTTAAAATGTACATATTCTGTAAGCTTTTAATCACCCATCAATAAAGTATTTTGATATATAAAGTTTTCTCGATAATTGTAAAGGACAGATCCCACAGACAGAATGTAATAATTTTATAATAATTTATAATGGATTTATGGATCTGATGATAATTCCATTCATGAGATATTATGCTTGCTAGTACTCACATTTCTAATTAAACTGCAGAATAGAGTTTAACATCCATTTTTGAAAATACAGTACACATCAAAAACAGGTATGCGCTAACTTACAGCCACATGTGGGAGCAGCACACATGTGAGTCAGACTGGCTGCATGTGAACCCTTATAGGGGAAGGGGTCAGACCATAGCCGATGTAAAAGTGAGTTATGTTATTGTACAGACATATACTACAGTGTTTTTATTATTTCTAGTTATGGCTTTATTTTCTTTTAAAATAAAGTTTTAATATATTTTTAAAGACTAAAAGCACTCTAGTGTTGTGCTTAATGTTTTTGTAAACGTGCTGGGTGAGTGACTGTAGCCATCAGTAAAATAAGAGCATTTTTTATGAAATTTTCCTATTGCTGTTAGCAAATTATTGTTTTGTTGCCATTATTATTACAGTACAGTATTGGGTTGATATTTGATGCTTTATCTTATGTGATGTGTGACATACACAAAAAGAACAATCGTATAGAATAATCGTACCATCAGTGGTAAATCGGCACACACCTGTATATCAAAATGTTTATGAAATACTTTTCAACATCAAATCATGAAGCACAATGCAGTAGGGCAGTAGGTGTTCCACAGTGGCAGACAGTAGCACAACCATCTTCTTTCTGCTCAGAAGAATGAGAAGTTCTGCATGAAATGACTTAAACACAATAAACCCCACTTCCCAACCCTTTAATCAAGCTACCCCTAGGGGTGGCCTGGATGGTCTTATCCCACCCTCCATAGGAAACAGGCCTCGGAGATGGGGCGGTGCTTTCTGCAAGTGGTGAAGGACAGGGGGGCAGATGCCTTTGGGCTGTGCTGCTTTCTGGTCTACCAAGGAGGACTCTGAATGGTTGTACCACTGTGGAAAAGGGTCCACTTTAGGGGAAAGGTGGGAGGAACTGAAATGAGCTCTAGGAAACACCAGAGCTTGATCTGACATCAGGCCTGTGAGACAACAACAGAGAGGGAATAGGAGGAGATTAGATGTAGGTGAGGAACAGTCAACACAATCACTGTAGAAGCAATCCTGCTGTCAAATGACATAATGCCATGTGGCTATAGTTGTAATGTGAATGTGGCTAATCTGACTTTGTTTATTTTGATTCTATTAGTAAAATTGTTAAATTTGCATGTTTTTTTCTTTTCATCACCATTTGTAAGTAGTTACAATGTATCTGTCTTCAATAAACACATTTTAATTGTTTCATCTTTAGTTTTTGTCAAACAAATTTCACAAATTTCTCTATGACAGGAAAAAAGTTACTTTTTATTAATGCATCTGTGTATACAAAAATAAACCACAACCCACCCCTGCAGGAATACACAGGGTATATACTGTTTAGGGTACATACTGTATAGGGTATACACTGTACATTTTTTTACATGTTGTCCATATGTACTGCAAAGTTTGTACAATTCTCACCACGACTTGACTTTCTGACAGAAGGTAACGTCTGGCCTGAGCGTGAGGAGCAGGAGGTACTGGTGGTGGAGCCGGACTCATCGGATTTGACAGATTTCACTGAGGGAGTGTGCACCAGTTGTTGTAGTTTACACCTAGCCCCGACTGTTGCAGTCTGGCTCCAGTCTGAAGAAAAGAAGCAGCAACACTCTCCGTTTAGTCTCACCAAAAAAATGTAGAGATGTTGTACAGCTGAAACAGTAGGTACACTGCATACTCATACAGTAGAACATGGATGTCTTTTGATTCAGTGGTTTCAGAATATCTTGAGTTGTGCACACAGCAAGCAAAAACAAGCAGTCCTTTATAGAACTGACTGTCCTTTTAAATAGGGACTAAATATGTACTGCTGCACAAATGTGTATTGCTTTTCATACATTACAAGTTTGTGGTATCTAAAGAGCATCCCTGGCATTTAACTGGTAATTATGGCAAAACCTATGCTTATGACTATACTAACATAACTGATCACTACATTAATGGTTTTTGATACAATAGAGACCTCATTCTCTGAACCAACTTTGCACCTGGTTTCTGCTTTATCTCAAGGCTGCACTGTAATTGTGAATTTATTCTAACACTGCCATCTAGTGGAAATTTTAGTAATTAATTATTTCTTATGTTAATCTGTCACTTTGGGTGCTTTCAAGCAGGGTTTTGGTTAACTAAATTAATATACATTATCAGAAGTTTGTTTCATCTGGGCTATTAACAGCAGCTGTTCTGTGCAGGTAGCTGAATCAGATGTTCAACGAATAATTCAGATCAGCTGAGATGCGCAAAAAGAAGTCTATTTCACACCAACTCCCAATTTACACAGCAGTTTCAGCTGGGACTAATTTTCAAGAAACATGATTCAATTAAATGTGTCCCTTTTAATAAGCACACATCTATTTTCCTCCACAGCCTATGCATGTATGTGTGTTTAAAAGGTGAACTGACGGTCATCTTTCATTAACACACCTGAGTGCTCCGCTAGTCTGAAGCGGCCACAGCAGAGGTGGATCCTCCATTGCTTTCGCACGCTCTCTTTCATCAAGCAGTAGAAGATGAAGATAAAGAACCCTGAAAGGTACAGAGCATGAGGGCACCTGAACAAATCTGCTCTTGAATGGATCCGCTCAATTGTCCTGTACCTTTCAGAATGTATACATGAAGAGTGCATGAGAACAATGGTCAAAGTCATGTAGTGGCTATGAAAGTGCTATGGTGAGAATCCCTTGGTAGTCAGGACAAGCATGCGATTAGTCCCCCAAGCAAAAGGGTTGGGTCTGTAGGTCAGCGGGCTATTCCTCTTGTCTCATAACTCTGTGCGGGTTGCAAGTTCAAGCCAGTGTCACGCCCTGTCAGCTACGATCCCCATATCCACTAGGTGTTACTGTTCCTTGCTGTCAGGTCCTGTCTTGTCACGTTCTTTATGTCCACTTGGTGTCATGGTTCCGTCACTACGTATCCATGTGTTCAATGTTAAGTGTATTAGTAATTGCCAGTAGTGTATCGTTGAGGTCCCTATTTAAGTTTCCCCTTTGTTTCAGTGTGGTGCCAGTTGTTGCATGTAAGTAGCCATTGTTTGTTGTAGATCCTTTGGCCTTGTTATGATACCTTTGATTGTTCTTGTTTTTCCCGACGTCTATGTACCAGTACCCTGTTTCTTGTATTAAAACCTTCGCACATTAGACTCAACCCTCGCCTCCATTCCCTGGAAGTGTTACAGCTGCCTCTGTTCCATTGGTGCTGCTCAACCTGGATAAAGACTAGTTGCTACCAGGCAGTTGGACTGTGGTGGCTGTGGATATTTAGAGGGGGAGGATGTAGTGGCTGTGAAAGTGCTACAGTGATAATCCCTGTTAGTAAGGACAAGAGTATGATTAGTCCTCCAAGCAAGAGACTTGGGGATTTAGCTCAGTGGGCTAATTGTTTTGTCTGGTAACTCTGTTCAGGCTGCAACGAATTAAATTAATCACGAATTAAAGTTACAAAACTGATATTCAAAGTCTGAAAATTTGAGAAGCATTCCAAGGCTATTGAGAGCTGCTATTTATTTTGCTGTCATCAGTAGCTAGGTGGATAGATGATGACTTTGTGTTTCAAATTTTGTGACTGTGACCATTTTTCCTGTATTGACTCTTTGTGTATTTCAGTAAACAAAAACATAAAAAAATTACTGGCACTACAGCCAAAATGACATTAAAGTAGAATTTATTTACACTTTGTTGACTTAAAAATACATCATATTACGAAACTTGCTGACAATACCATAAAGGACAATTTTCTCACCTTGCAAACTATTGAGTATAGCAAACAGGTATAGCAGGGGAACCTTGGCTGGCGTCCAGGTGAAGAAGGCTGTCGTCCAGGTGATGCCCAGCAGGAAAGTGAGGCTGACCACACCACGGAGGTCATGCAGGACCCCACTGTGCTCACCGGCTGGCTTATTCTCCCGCATGTTATAGAGCTGGACCAAGACTACCAGAAACACTGACACGTTGCACAGCAAAACCAGCAGGACGTAAGCTATGACCGACGCGTAAAACACCACATCATCCTGCAGCCAGCAGCTGGAGAAAGAGTCGAGAGAACAAAACAAAGAGTGGAAACCGTTTTGTGTGCCGTCAATGAGCTCATCCAGACCTGTGTGAGGTCATCAAGCCAAGCCGTCAGATTGTGCATGGATGCCGTCTGTTTTCTGAGATCAGTGGACTTCACAGATTGGTTAATCTGTCCTCATTACTCACAACTGCTCAAATCTGTCCTGCGGATGTAGTCTCTCTTGGGGAATGTAGCCATATGCATCCATCTTTATTAACAGTGTCAAGGCAACCATCACCAATGGAACACCTGCAGGGCGGCAGATTAAGTGGGTTATCTTTATAGGCTATTGTAAACAACTCAAACACATGGACTGAGAGCGGACTTGTTCATTTAAAAGTTCAGCTCTAAGAGAGAGAGAGAGACAACTGGGCACTACCCCATTCAGGGTGAAGAATTACACTGAATATAACTGAATTGGATTAAAAAAAGAAAGCTTTGCTTAGTCACACAATGTGGGTCTTTACTATATGTACCTGCTTTTACTATGGATACCCCAATAAGATGGAAGATACATTATCAGTATCCTTACGCTGTCATTTTAGTCATCTTTATTTTGGTCATCTTTGATATTTAATGTCCAAGCCTGTTTTTATTTACCCCATCCAACTATGCAAAACTTGAGGGTGTAGGCAGGCACGTAGACGTTGAAGACCTTGACCAGGGCGAAGTACATATGCACAGCCTCGAGGCCCATCCAGGTGAAGGAAGCGAGAAGGGTGTAGTGCTGCAAGGCAGCCACGGCAATGCACAGCTCCCAGCACCCGATGGATGACAGCCAAGAGTTGAGCAGGAACACCAGGTTCAAGCCCAGCAGGGCCAGGGACAGGTTGAGCAAGATTTTGGAGGGATGGTCCCTCCGCAGCTTCCTGTAAGAGACAGGAAGTGTTGAGCTGGGAGACATGCAGTCTGAGAGATGTGATAAAGAAGTGAGTAAGGACAGTGGAGTGTGGGCAAGTTCATTAAGTTAAGTACATAAGACTTGGGGTGCGTTGGTCAGGCAGGACACTGAATGATCCAGGAGGCCCTTAGCTCAGTGGCAGCCCAGCAATATGACAGGGATTATAGACTTTTAGTCAGTCATATGTGAGGGTGGAGGGAACACACTATGTGTTTCCTTAGAAATTATCTTTAGATTGTCAACTAAAACCCTGGCATTAGCTGACTGCTTATGGAGTTTGACAAAGTACATAAATAGTATTGTCAGCTACAACCACCATCTCACTTCTCAACATCTGGAAGTAATAAGGTTTGAGCCTTGTTGAGAGTACTACTGACTTGTTAAAAACAGCTGAACTCATATTACTAAAAACTATAATATATAACTATAACTGATACACAGGTTATGCTTGATCAGTATACCACAATTCCATTCTTTATTTTCATACAATTTAAGGCCTTTTTGCACTATACAGGTGGACAGTATAAAGATAACCTTTAGTTTCACATTGAGTTTTTACAATATTTTATAACAAGCTCTACTGCTAAGCTACAAATTCTTGTGTCTGGTTTGCTCTGCTTACTGTTCCTAAAAGATGTGAGCTCGCATACAGGCACTCACTCAAAAGCAGCATATGTCAGGACGCTGATGCCCAGGAAGACAGAGGAGATGCCACAGCCCACATATGAGATTAGAGTCAGAACTTCCTCATCGACCTCACCTAGTACAGTCCTGGTCACATCCTGCATAGGGGACAAAGCAAACTTACTTCATACTTATACAGTAATATTAATACTTTCATGTTACATATCCAGCAATGGTTTGAGAAAAGCTTCATCTTAGTAGTTTATCCACCCATTCTTTGTATGAACTACTTGTCTAGTTTGGATTATGTACAATAATGACAGAAATATCAATAATAACTATATTAGTCCACTTTATTTTGAAGAGCATGGGTTTGCAGATGATAGATAAGCTCGTACCACCAGCACTCCAAAGTGGGTGAGGTGGTCACAGAAGCAGGTGCTGTGGGTGGCGCTGGTGTGGTTTTCCATGCAACCCCTGGATTCCCATCCACCCAGTCCATCTGAATCAAAGACACCAGCAGACTTTAGCTTACAGTACCTTCCACACAGTCTGTTACGTTCTTTTCAAGGAAACTGTGGGCCTGCATCCAAGAACATGGTATTACCGTTCTTTGTAAAATCCCAGTAAACGCACTGCGCTTTTTCATTTGGCTGAGAAGAGAGAGAAGCAGATGGATCAGTTTAGCTCCAGGTTTGTCTTACTGGACCAGTCTACCGTTCCCACTCACCAGAACAGGCTTGAGGTGCTGTAAGGTTATAAAGACTGGACGCTCCAGGTCTTTGATTGTGGCATTGGTGACGCTGGCAGACACTACATAAGTGTTCAGCTTGTTTTTACTCCACTTGTCCTGGAAATGAAGTGTATGTCAATGCACGAACAACCCTACAGCACAGCTTACCCTGCAATGATTCACAATCCGCAAATCACATGCATTTCACCACTTTAAAACAGCCTCATACATTTGTAGACCTGGTTTAGCACTATGAGTGGTGCACCACTCAAAGCCATTAACTTTCCACACGCGAGTTGACGCTGCGCCTAGGGATGCTGTGGAGCTCTGGTACCTCGAAGAGATCTAACATCCTGTAGAAATGAAACTGGACTCGAGTTGGTGTCGCAATGCACTGTGGGAAATATTCCTGCACCACAGAGGGCAGGGAGATGAATGCCAGGGTGCTGTTCATAGGGTCCTGGTTGAAGAAGACCTGCAAAACAGTAGTCAGTGATGAAAAAAAAACAGTGATGTAATGCACAGCAGGGCTGGTTCTAACATTAGAATATCGGTTTTCCTATTTTTAAAGTAATCAGTTCTAGTATCATAACTTCACAGCATTGATACTGGGTCAGACATTTCAGCCATTTAGTAGAAACATAGCAAGGCAAATAACCCCAGGTATTCATACACCACCACGACCGAGGGAAGTGACCAGACCACATCCCCCCACACTGTCACCCAAGACAGCATGGGTGAGCCAGGGAACAGTGTTAGCAATTTATTTAAAGCAAATGACAATGGCAGACAGTTAACAGTACCTTTCCTACTTCTTTGTTTTTACTGTTGCTCAAATGTACATTACTCCTTTAAAACTGCCATACTATTAATTTTGAGTGAATCTTTCAATTTAATTATTGATTTATTTTCCAAAAGTCTAGTCCTTATAACCTTACAGCACCTCATGCAATTTGTGTGTATTTATGTGGGCTATCTAGGGTAATGTTAAAGAGGATATAATATGGAATAGTAGCTTGTTTAATGACTTAAGTCAATTAATTGACTTTATAAATTACATAATAGATATATATCTTTCACAGTCATTAAGGCTGCCTCATTAACCTATAAAGTGCAAGCAGCTGGTTTGTAAAGCATTTTAAGATTTATCTGGGTTTTTTTTCCAATTAGAAGGCCACACCACTTCACACATTAAATATCAGCAGACGTTATTGTTGAGGAAGCTGGTTGCAGTAACCATGCAGATGTACTTTTATTGCACGTTGGCAGTAAAGGACAGGTGTAGAGAGGTGTAATCTCACCAGCTGGACTAACTTTTACAGCTTTTATAGCTCTGTGTTTGACAAGCCAAGATAACAACAACTAAAGCACAGAGTGCACCTTAAACGCAGGACTGAGCACCAAGCGCTAACGCTCGACACGTCTGTGAACGTGTGCAGTGTTTTCTTTCAAGATCTTCATTTTTGTTGACATCAGGAACAGTGGTACCATGTTTCTAGCACTATCCTTTATTTCTTGGTTTGTTTTTTTTGTACGCTCCTTTGTGTTTTCCTATATACGGTTTCCTCTAATCTCCTTCTCTATATTTCCCTTTATACGCTTTCCTATATGTCTCTTCTTTATGTTTTCATTTATGTGCTTTACTATATGCTCCTTCTTTCTATTTTCCTTTATATGGTTTCCTATATTCCTCTTCATGTTTTCCTTTATATGTATGCTTTTTTATATTATCCTTCTTTATGTTTCCCTTTACATGCTTTTTTATATTTCCCTTTATATGCTTTCCTATATGCTTCTTGTTTATGTTTTCCTTTATATTCTTTTTTATATTCTCCTTCTTTATATTTCCCTTTATATGTTTTTCTGTATGTTCCTTCTCCTTTGGTTTCACCTGGCTGCCTTACCTCTGGCCTGCTGCCTTCTGAGATCGAGGAGACCCCAAAGGAGAGGCCTTGAAAGTGGAGACGGTCCACATCAATTAGGGAGACGGCCAGAGACGTGGCAACCATGTCACACCGCTCACCACTTATGGTCATCTTGTTCCCAATGGTGTCTATAATATTCAGAATGCTACAGTAGAGGACAGACAAGCACACAAGGTGAATGAGGGACAGGCAGAAGAAAAGACACAATAATAAAGGAGATGCCTGTATATGGACTCAGTCCCCTTCCCCAACGTGGGCTTTACTTACCTGTTGGTAACGTAGGACAGGTCGTTTGTGGATGCTGTAATGTTGGATATGATGTCAATAATGGCTGTCCCTAGAACCGGTGTAATCTGGCTGACGTTCACAACCTCTTCCAGCTTGCTGACCACCACAGTCAGCTCTGGGACACTCAGAACTCCATGATGACTAGTCTGGTGGCCTATTATCTCCAGTATGTCCATGGAGTTGTCTGCTCATGTGGCAAAGGACACACAATCCATGCAACCTTACCTTGAAAAGCACTTAATACAATGTGTAAAAAAACTACTTTTTAGACACATTAACACTCTTTGTACAGTAAAAAAATATATATTTATATTGCTTTAACTTTTGTTACTAAGAAACAGATATACATATATTTTATATCACCACAAAGATCAGGAGAGTGATAAAGCAATTCCTGTTTGCTTTTCAGGTACTCACTGGGCAGGACTGAGATGTTCTTCAGGTCCAGAATGGTCTTCACAATTAGCACACAGGAGCGCAGGTCTGGGGGGGTCCATTTGGCCTGCTCAGACACTGCGTCCAATCCACTGTGAAAATGCAATTCAGAACTAAAGGCGAACACCAAGTAAACACTCAGGGGAGCAAATATAATATTAAATATGAACACAGAGTAGGCAGACAGTGGGGAAGTGTAACAATGTGATCTGCATAGGCAAGGACTTGATTCTGTTATCCCAGAATGTGATGCTAATTTGCCACATATAACTCCAGAGATGTTCATGGAACTTGCACCCAAATTATTTGTTAAAATGTCAAGATTATTTTCATTTTCAAAATTCTCTCCCCAAAAGGTTTTGTGTCACACATTAAAGCAATTTAGTAATAGTGATAATTTAGTATAGTGGTAAAAAGCTGTGTCTTATTTCTGAATTATTGCTGAATTGATTACATAAAATAAGGCTGTTAATCTTGCCTCACAATCAAGTGAATTTTAATTCAACATGAAATGCCATACACGTTCAATGTACTCTGCATATACTGAATATAGCACATAAAAATAAAGCTATACATTTTACATAGTTTAAATTTTTAGCTCCGTCCTCCTCCCAGAAGACAAAATCACAATTCCTAGTAGCACACCAAAATGTCCCAGGGAACTCTGTTACCTGAATTCTCTCCACCTTGAATAAAACAGAGCAATTCTAATAATTATTTCACAGTTTTCTGCCTTTTATTGTTAATATGCATTTAAAAATATTAAGTCATTAAAAAAGTTAATAGCTGGTTGATTCAAATTGCAGCGTCTTTGTGGTTTTTTTGGTGTAGCTTTTGAAAATGTGAGGAAGACCACACGATGAAGCTTTATCGAAAGTTCTTACCAGAGCCTTGTGGCCTTCTGCTCTGGGTTCCCACTGCAGGGCACAGTAGCTGTTCTCTGCACCTCAATGTTTGGCCATGTGAAGAAGCCATGTCTTGCGTACTGACTCTGCTGAGGGCAGGAGCCTGGCTCTGCTTTGGGGAGACTGCTGTCATTCATCACGGGAGTGTGCTCAATCTGCCCCAGGAGAACGCAAGCGCGCACCCCAGAGAGGCGGGACGACGGCCGTACCTATGTACACGATGTGGATGTCCTCGGGCTTCACCTGCAATGCTCCGTGCACGTTGTGTCTGTACCCTGTGAGCAGGAGCTCCCTGATACACCTCTCGGTGTACGCTACATCTGACGAGGTGATAACGTGCACTTGGAAGGTGCAGCCGTGCCTGTGAGCAATGCGACCCATGTCCATCCAGGAAATGGGACAGAGCCGTTAAAAAAAGTCATTACAGGAAAATCTTAGCAGGTCAGTGTAGACGTTTCACCTGAGGTTTAGAATGTTTGAGTACCGTTACGATTAGAATATAAAGAGGAAGAGGATTTTCTAGTGGAGCAGCACTACTGTCTAAGTTAATTACAGCAAATACATAAGGAGATCCTTGGCTAACTTTACACTGAACACAGTGGGAACTCTGAGGACAAAAAACAATAATCTGAGTCATTTCCAAGTCTGAAATCAAGCTTTTAATTTCAGGAATTATATGGTTCAGCATAGTCATTCACCTAGCTTCAGTAGCAACCCGTCTGTAATCAGTTCTTCTGGTTAAACGGAAGTCCTTATTCTCTTTATGATTAATAGAATTATTTTCAGGCATACCATAACAAGTGTATGTATATGTAAATTATGTAGATTTAAATAAAAAAATAAATAAACTGAATATTTTTTAACTGACAAGTACTTACAAGCATTTAACCTATTTGAAGATATCCTAATCAAAGTACATATAGAACACACTGAAAACAAGGTCTGCTGGATTCACATAAAAATATGTATATTGGTTCCACATAATAAAATTATGTTTCCTTGAAATGTTTGATTAATATTTAGTCCACTTAATCATCTAAAGGAAACAATTTTATGTGAAACTGATGTATGTTTTTTACATTAATACAACAGATTTTTCAAAGATTTTTCGACTGATCTTTACTCATATTTTACCGGTACTTAATTAATAATTAAGTAATTAAACTTTTTTAACTTTCTTTCAAAAATAAGTTATCATACCTTATCGTCTGTGAAATCTGCAAAAGAAACACCCATATATTGTTTAGTCTTCATAGATGCACATAATTCATATTGTTTGGAAAAATGGTTTGCTGTTTGTCTTTACAGCCCTGAACTGTCATGGTAACTATGTAGTGGTATGGACCACTGTAACATAAACTAGCTATTAAGCTAAATAAGAGCCTTTGAGAAACTCATAAAAAATATATTAACTTCATAGTAATTCACAATAAACCTTGCCTTTACTTCTTACATCCACTTTAAAGTTGTCTTATAATCTCAGACTGCTAAAGTATATTACATAAGTGTTTTTACCTCCCCTTGCTGTAGAGTTCTCCAGTCTAACAAAGGCACATGCTGTCTGCAAATAAAACAATCAATCACTGTCACAGACAATTTTTCCATGCTACACTTACCCAAGCATACACGTGACTATACAAAATGCTTTACCTAAGATTTTTGTGTTAATGTGCCACTAACTGATGCTGACAGTTACATTGCAACACAGACTTACGTATGCAGGGTCGTTCTCAAGTTCAAAACAGACATCTCAGCCTTGTCTAACATTTCGTAAACCTGGAAGCAAGCAAAGATGCAAGGTGTTTGTATAACCCTAGTACAGATGTGGCAACACAAATATTAGATTATGTGCAACTGTGTATTTCTTACCCAAGTCTCGATGACCTTTGCTGGGTCCAGAACTGTGGCACAGACAGATACGTTAAGGTTGACTCTGAAGAAGCTGTCTGAAATTTAACAAAGGCAACATAAATGTCAAAAAACATTCAACTCAAGGTTACAGTTTACTGTTGTTAAGAAGTCAAAGGTCAAGCGAGTGGCAGGTGTGAACCTGAAAGAGGCGACTGAGAGGAGGCAGGGGTGATATGTGTGGAGAGAGCCATTGTGGTCTCACTGGCAGTGGGATAACGGCTAGGCGAGCTTTCTGTAGGCTGATGCTCTGTGGAAAAAAAAACACATTGATTTCAGGAACAAACTGCCACCTTCCTAAGACCTTTTTCCTCAAGCCTTTATTGTGTTGGTGAGTACAACATGCAGTGTAGTATACACAAGGGGTTTTCAAACTGTGAGGGGCACTTCCCTAGCGGGCTGCTGTCGCATTGCAGGGGAGAGCAATCGTAATTGACCACAGTTGACCAAAAAATTGCTACGTACAGTAGCAATATATCCAAGATAGTTGACTTAGATTTGTAAAGAAACTATTAGAATTAAAAATATATGCTATACCCACATATGTTATCTCACACATAGGGTTTCTTTACAGATCATGTCTCGGTTAAGCAGTTAAGGAGTTTGTGGTATAATTGCTTTATAATTGGTGATCGACATTTTAGGGTAATAATGAATAAAGAGCACATGTCCGAAAAGCCGTTCGGTCTCTCTCTGTGTTCTCTCTGTGGCCACAGCGTGTGCTATGCTGTTTTGGCTACGTGTAACAAGCCCCGTATCGCCGGCTTCAGCTCAGCTAGGAACAGGTTCGTGTTTCACATTAAACACAGCAAGATAACCAAATCAATTTGTTACTTATACACTTTCTCTTTGACAGTCTGTCGCACATGTCCTCTCTTGCGGGCTCCCCTCTCTTTCTTCACGTAAATTTAGGTTTATACATTAATTTGAAAGCTTATTTTATTAAATATTCAAGTCTTATACTATTGATCCTCACCTATACATATTAAGTACTGTTTCATATTTCTTTTCATTTATGTCATTTAATTCTTAGTCACTCTCTGTAATCCTGGCGAAGACAGACACGAACATACAGAGGGTTTTGCAAACATCTTCTACGGAGGCAGATGACAAGTGACTGTTACTATTGATTTTGCTATAGTTTTTAGTTTTCATTAAGCTCTGAGACCTCAAAGAACATGGTATGTTTGCTGTCATTATTGCTGGTCTGCAATAGAAATGTAATTTTTCATTTAAAAATAATCTGCATTTTGTCTGATGTCCATGCTTTTTACTTCATTAAAATAATGTGCATTTTAGCATTGTCTAAAAATAAGAGAATATTGCATAGGGTACAATTACAGAAGAGTAATATTATTCATTATGGGTAAAAAGTGGTGTGTGATTGGGGGAAGAGGTGTTTGGGAGTTTTCTGAGACACACAGTGTCACATTTTGAAAACCCACGGTATACATATTTGCTTTACTTAGATTAAGCCTGATGATGTGTTTAAACAGTTAGATAAAACAGTGTTTTCCTCAGCCATCTTCACTGGGTACAAAAACATACTGCCAGTGACTGTGCTATTAACAGCAAAAAAAAAAAGTGTGAATTCACACTTTGCAACATGCTTTGTCAAAGTCAGTGACACACAGCTCCAACTGTAGTTGAAAACATTAAAAGAAACATTTCCAAACCTGTCCAGTAAATTATACAGGAAGGTAACTTTGTGAAAGGATGAAGCAGCAGACATTTAGTAAAAGTAGTTCCACCTTGGGGTTTGCTGGTGGTGAGTGTTACGTTCGCAGAACTTAGGCACAGGAGTTGGGCGAGTCTAATGTGCAAAAGGGGTTTTTAATGCGATAAGGT
>JABJVR010047192.1:0-28633 GCA_025773905.1 Chitala chitala | reverse complement strand
GTCTGTGTGTGTGTGTGTGTGTGTGTGTGTGTGGGTTCGAGCGCCTGACAGGGAGAGAGAAAGGGGGGACAGGGAGTCAGTCTGTGTGTGTGTGTGTGAGAGAGAGGGAAACAGGGAAGAGCAATGGGGAGAGAAAGGGAAAGTATGTGTGTGTACGCGCAAGAGAGTGAGAGGGAGAGAGGAAAGGGGGGAGAGAGGAAGGGGGAGAGAGGGAAAGTGCGTGCGTGTGTATGTGTGTGTGTGTGTGTGTGTGTGTGTGAGAGAGAGAGGGAAACAGGGAAGAGCAATGGGGAGAGAAAGGGAAAGTATGTGTGTGTGTGTGTGAGACAGAGAGGGAAATAGGAAGGAACTTAAGGGCCTGAAATACTTGCCTTAAAGAGTGACTCCTATTCTTAGCCTCCACTGTTCTATTTTTGACATTGTGTCTTAAAGGAGAAATGGACGATTCTCTGGAAGATAGCACACACTCCTGAAACATGGACAACTTTTGCTTTATTTGTTGTCAGTGTCTCCGGGGAAGCCGTTCCACCTCCTGGTGCTTTCAAGTGATTGTTTGACAGATAGAAGGAAATAAAGAGTGTTGCCACGGCCAGCTAAGGATATATATGGTAAACATTGCGAGTAAAGATAGGAGGTACTGCGTTCCTTGTAAACAAGTATACATTTGTTACCGTGCCTCTTCCTCCACTTATAGCACTAGAGTTAATAAAGGCTTCATTCATGCAGTCAGAAATGAAAAAAGTGTTTGCCTCTGTTTTGTCTGTTGAATAAGATAAGTGAAAATGAGACCTGTTATAAACACTTTCTTCATTCTTGTTCAATTAAAGCTGAGCCTCTTGTAAGGCGAGTGAAGAAGACCCGTATCCAAAGGGACGACTTTGAAATCCTCAAGGTGATTGGCCGAGGGACTTTCAGTGAGGTGAGGAGGCGGTGCCAGATGCCTGTGGCAGAGTGGCTGGGGGCTTCCACGCACTTGTCTGGTCTGAATGCTCCTCCTCTCGCAGGTTGCCTTGGCACGCTTGCGTGAGACACAGCAGGTGTACGCCCTGAAGATCATGAACAAGTGGGACATGCTGAAGCGAGGCGAGGTGAGGCAGCGTTCTGGCTCTAAAGACATTGCAAAAGCAATATGAAATGTCTAATCTTGTCCACTGCAGAGACAATGTGCAGTTCTCTCTTTTAAAAAATGCACCATTAAATCCATCATAGTATCCATGGCTGCGTTCAGAATCCCTTTAACTTTAAGTAAAGTCGATTTTTCATGGATGTGGTCTGTCGTCATACAACGTGAGCTTAGAAAACACGAATTTGCACATATATAACTGATAGACAGGCACTGTTGGCACATAGAGCATGAAGAAAATTCTCTTATGCCCTGTTTTCCCGGGGGTTTCCAGTTTACAGTACACAGAAATTGCAAGTGAACACAGCAGATACCATCCAGGCTAATGCAGTGCTGAGCACTTCATCTAAACAAACTTATTGTGTTTCTCTCCCAACCCCAGTGTCACATGAAACTGTGTGTACTTCCAGTCAACCTAGTGAAAAGAGTGTAAGAGGCATACTGGCAAAATAATTAAGGTTTATCACAATATGAGGGGACTGCCAGGGTAGAGTTGGTCCAAGATCAGAGTTTATTACCAAATTGAAAACCAGATAGGCAGAATCACAAAACAAAGCAAGAGGGTTAGTACACCTAGGCAATCAGTCCAAGTGAGAAAACTGGAAGAGAGGTGACATAGAGGTAATTGGGGAGGAATGCAGGACTCCAAAACGGGCTGGAGCAGAGATTTTAAGCAACCACAGGAAGGGCCAATACTAGGAAAACCAGGAGCACCACAAACAACCAAACAGCTCAGTACACACCAAAAGTTCACCTCAGATAGTCATATCACAGAGGAATCCCGATTTTCAGTGTACTGGGCAGATGGCAACTCAGTCTGTCCCAGTTCTTCTGTAGCCCACATACTTTTTAGACATAATTCTTTCAGCATCTTTGGGATGCTCTGGATTGGCACGTGTGACAACGTGTTCCATTTCCCAACAATACCAAACAGTTTTACAAAGCAGTACCTGAAGTGTGGGAAAGTGTTTCATACGACACTATGGACAACATGATCATCTTAATGCAATGGAGGCATGTCACACTGCTACAGGCAAATGGGATGTGTTTTCCATGACCGACCCATCTTGTTTTTTCAGGTGTCTGTAACAGAGAGAGTGTAATAAATCAGTACAATGGGGATTGTGATAAAGTCCGATCTAAACAACGTTGAAATGTCAAAATGTTGTGTTTTTCTGAAGAAATTGTAGATGTTATAAAGTCATGCTAATGTCATAACATTGCCACCATTCACACCCTCCATGTTTTTGTTACATTGTTACGTTGGCATTTCTTCCAAGTTTCCATGCTTTTTCTATCGAACCTGGTTTTTAAAAAAACACTTTGTTGTGTGCAACTTGTTACTTAGCAGCCAAGACACTAGGGGGAGTAACTGGTATCAGCTTAAGTAGGGGCTAAGGTGATATCTTTAGCTAAGGCGACATCTTTCACTGATGCCATGTTAAATGTTCAATATGATAATCATGTTAAATGTTGTATTAAAAACCTTCCAGAGTTATCCATCGCTCAGTCTTCTAAATTTACTTGCCATCGGTCACAACACACTTACCAGTATAACTAATTAGAGATATGTATTATAAACCGGTTTTCTGTAGTGTTAATTATTCTATGGCATATCAGTAACACTTAATTTAATGGTAAGTTGGCATTAAAGTTAAATTTAAAGCATTTGTTTCAGCACTTACCATAATTTAACATGTTAAAAATATACAGTATACCTGTACTGTATATACTTTACTTACTGAAATAGTGAATTTTTTCCCATAAGCTTTTCAGATGTCATAAAGTCTTTTTGTCATAAAGTCGCAGGCGTTTGAACAAATTATTATCATTGTTATTGAGATGGCCACTATATCAGTTGTTGGACTTATAAATTTAATTTAAGTAGGCATGGTGGCCAAGTGGTAAGGCAGCGGTCTCGTATGCAGAAGGTCGTGAGTTGAAACTGCATCCATTGGCGCGCCGTCCAAGGTGTGCCTAGTCTTGCACTCTGTGATGCCAGGGGTAGATTCCAGATCACCTGCAACCGTGTAAAGAATAAGCTTTTGTATAGATGGATTTCTTTTCAATAACATCTTTGATATGGTCAGTTTTGTATTTAGTTGTATTTTGGTTATCAATGTGTTCAACCTCAAGTGGTCTGCAGCCTGCCTGACCCTATTTTCCTATAAGCCCAGTTAGTTATATTACATTATATTGTATTATTCAAGGATTTCCAGGAACACAACTATCATGTTATATGAGGACTGATTGTACAACATGTAGAACATCCAAAAATACAAGGTAAAATTTAATGACTTAAAAGGGAATCCAGAGTATAAAGGTTCATTCTATAGAAGAAGAAAAAAACCTTTGCTAACCTGAATAAGTTGCAGGAGTTTGAGAACTTTTTCTAGTCCCTAGATGAATCCCAGTCTGCAGCAGATAAAACTGTTCCCATGTATTCACAAAACTGTAAAGAGCTAAACAGGCCCTCTGGTTTGTAGCACCAACAGCAAACTGAAGTAAACACCACAAATAGATTACACTGGTACCCCTGAACCCACCTGACCCCACCTAAACTCTAACCCCTCCCCCTTTCCTATCTGACTGCACCACGTTAGACGGCATGTTTCCAAGAGGAAAGGGAGGTACTGGTGAAGGGAGACAGGCGCTGGATCACGGAGCTGCACTACGCCTTCCAGGATGACAACTACCTGGTACACTGTGTCTGTTCCTCTCACACTGTAACACACAGTATGGCTCATACAGTTCACTATGGAATTATGGAATTACATAGCCAGCAGGTGTCACAGCCCATAAGGACATGTAGGCTGGCTGCTACGTCATATCCCAGTAGGACCCCTTCTGTTGTGCCTATACCCCGCATTGGTCCTACAAAACAAACAGCACTATAAAGTAGCAAACCATCCTAATTGCTTAGCAATAGTAATATAAAATTCATAACATCCAAAGTATGTTTTTCTTGCCACGTCTCAGTGTTCCTCCTTACATTTTTCACCTTGTGTCCATAGTCTTGCTGTGTGCATAGAACAGCGGGTGATGTAAGTGTTTTTTACTCCACCTCCCACCCGCTCTTCCGTTCCTTCTCTCTGCACACGCAGGCTCTGTGATGAAAGCACTATCCATATTTATGGGTCTTAGATCAACACGAGGCCAGACTCGTCGGCACTTAGCTATAACTCAGAAGGCTGAGGCTATTTTTACCACTTGCTTTTTTCAGTCTTAAAATACTTAAATAAACTATTCTGTTTATCACCCCCCCCCAACTCCCCCATCAAATTTAAAATATAGTATCTGGTGATGGACTACTATGTTGGGGGTGACCTGCTTACCCTCCTCAGTAAATTTGGGGACCGCATTCCAGAGGATATGGCTCAGTTCTACCTGGCAGAGATGGTGATGGCCATCGACTCTGTCCACAGGTTGGGTTACGTGCACAGGTGAGCTGTATCGCAGACAGGTGTACTCTCATAACAATACACACGCACTGCTCAGTTAGAACTAATACATGTAAACATAAACATATATGAATATGTAGATTATTGTGGTTAAGCATATACAAATACAAGATGGATCTCATATATGTAACAATGTGTATTTTCTAGTGATAAGGCAAAGCTCAAAACTTGACGTCCACACCTAACTGGGCTTTCCCAAACAGCCATATGCGTTTATTGTGTGTTCGAACTACTTCACACAGAAATACTTTGTCTATGCGGTTTCATGCATGCTTTCTGTGGCCTCTCAACACATAACCACTCTGCAATCCTGTGTTCAGGGATGTCAAACCGGACAACATTCTACTGACGGCAGATGGACACGTAAGGTTGGGCGACTTCGGGTCCTGCCTGAGGCTACAGGAAGACGGCATGGTGAGATACACCTTGCATTGCTCACATCTGTCATTTGCGAAAGCATGTTTTACCTTCGTCGTATCCCGCACTCACGCTGTTTATTGTCAAGGTGTTTGGCCAATCTAGGTGGAGCACACTGCCCCCGCCTACTCATGTACATTAGTTTAGTCCATGTATACTCTATTGAAAGTATATTCTTTGTTTTTGACTCATGTAATTTTGACATAAGCACACCCTGAGATGGGCTCATAAGATAGCTGCAAGTATTACCAACCATTTGGAGCAAGAAACTGTAAATGCATCACATCCCCAGCAGATACCTGATCACTGAGTTAAAGACAGGAAGCAAAGACCCAACACAGTTTCTACAGGCAGAGATAATGACACATGATAATTCTCAGGTGGTGTTTTATTAATGTTAAACATCTACCAAAGGAACACCGAGTTTGTAGCGTATGAGAAACATTTTGCTTGCAAACACTACTTGTAACGCATATGGACTTAATTGTGTTTGTGAAAATATATTACATTATTTGCATATTGTCCTCCAGCAAGGTGATAAATTATTCATAAACTCCTCCATCACTGAGGATTCTTTTTTTTAAATCCTCCCAACATATCTCTGTCACGCAGGCTGTAATGACTCCGTCTCCTCCACCCAGTGAAAGGGCGCTGTTCTGCTTGGCCAGTCGATGCTCCGTTATGATAGCCTTTTCCTGTTTCGAGTGTTCCAGGTTCACTCCGCGCTGGCAGTTGGCACGCCGGATTACCTGTCACCAGAGATCCTGCGGGCAGTGGAAGGGGGAGGGGGCTACGGGCCCGAGTGCGACTGGTGGGCCATGGGAATCTGTGCCTACGAGATGTTTTTTGGGACCACGCCTTTCTACGCAGAGTCCATCTCTGAGACGTACGCCAAAATAATCCACTTCAAGGTGAAACGCTCAAGCCCTCACAAAGGAGACGCTCAGTCTTTCATGAAAGAGCCTTGCAATGTAATTTAACACTAAGTGTCTGCTTCAAGGACTGTTATAAATGTGTGATTCTCCACCAGCTCTCAAGGACACAATTATATGTTGCAAATAACAGTTTGCTTCTAAATGTGAGAAGCATAATTGCTGTCACTTTAGATAATTTGTTTAGTAAGGCACAGGAATTGTAGCTTGCTTTATTATGGAAATTGGTATATTAATATCTGAAAGGCACATGTGTTGGCTGTACATTGTAATTTACTGTACACTGTAATCTACTGTAGCTCTGAGGTACATATCACTATCAAATATAAGTTCTTGGAAATGCATTTGGCTGAAAAACTTCATTAGGCTGGTTAGCTCCTGAACACCCAAATGCTGAATGTGTGTGTGTGTGTGTGTGTGTGTGTGTGTGCGTGTGTGTGTATATCTGTGTCTGTGTGCGGTCCAGGACAACTTTGAGTTTCCAATGTTGGGAATCGAGGTTTCAGCAGACACCCGTGCGCTCATCGAAGGGCTCATTTGTGAGCGGGAGGTGCGCCTTGGAGTTGCTGGCTGTGGAGATTTCCGGAACCACCCCTTCTTCTCTGGGTTGGACTGGGCTTCCCTGCATCAGCTCACTCCGCCGTTCCATCCCGAGGTCTCCAACCCCACAGACACGTCCAACTTTGATGTGCTGGACGACTTTCTCAGCGAAACGGTAAAAATATTGATGATTGGCTTTTATTGGTGACAACTTTCAGGTGCAAATGGGCAACTGTGCTGTTTGTTTCCAATTTAACATTCACTAATTCTCTCATTAGTTAAAATTGTAACCTGACCTATCACTGATATGTTATGAATTATGGAAGTCTCAGTAGACAGATGCATGAGCACACATGTGTCCAGTGCTAGACGTAGATGATATATGTGGGCTATCTAAAGGCCCTTGGTTTCCACAGGACCTGGTCATGCCGCACTATTTATTTACTTCTTTTATTCCAAAGGGAATAAGGCTCACACACAGCATCTTGACCTACAGCCTTGAAGAAGCTGGTGCTGGTACTGTGGACATTGTACACTGTCCTAAAAATAACACGTTTGTCAGCCTTATGTAGGCAGGGCTCTGAGAACATCTAAGAAATTCTTTTAAAATGTTGCTCTTAGTACCACTATGGGGCAACCTTTAAACATTTAGCTGTAGTTAGAAACATACCAGTGCTTTTCTCTTGAAGATCACTATCTGTGTACGCTCAAAACTTTATCACCACTTCTCTTCAGATTCTCCCTGAACATTTATGGTATGTTATAAAACAGGTTACTTTAAATCAAACTTTTCTCATCAGAAAAATTAAACAGCAAATCAAAACTGTGAGCCCAGCTCGTCCTCCCAAGTTATTTGACCAAAAAAGTGTTTTTTTTTTCTCAAGGATATTTCATCAGTTACTTGAGGGATAAATCAAACTACTTGCCATAGTTTTTCGGCCATGGTTAACCTGGACACTGTCCAGCAGGCTGTATGGAGCAAGCGTCACTGTCTGACATCATCGGGGGGGGACAGATGCTGTCAACATCTGAGAGATTTTGGATCTTAACGCTTTTGGCATCAAGTGGCTTGTTTGCTTGTGCAGGGATTATCTGAAAGCCTTATGCCCAAATCTTTATGATTTTTTGAAGTACTGAATGTAATGTTTACCAAAATTAAAAAATGATTCACCAGAGAATCTTTCTGTGCCTGGCAGGAGACACTGTGTGATGTGATGGACAGGGCTCCAGTGGGGGTACATCTGGCCTTTGTGGGATATTCCTACACTGCCACCAGGTAAGGGACATTCTCATGTCCAGGGCCACAGGCAAGACTGAGGTACTCTGCTGTCCCAACTTGAGTCCTGTCGTTGTTTACTGAAACTGTTAGTGGCAATATACACATTATACTACAGCACCTTTAGAAGTGTCTTCTATGTATTTTATCTTATGTGTCTTATATATTTTTTTCTTCTTTTTCTGCACTGAAGAGAGACAGGTGCAATGGACCGAAGTCGTGACATCATGATGGAGATCGACAACCGGCCAGTTAAAGACTACAAGGACCAGAGCTTTCAGGAGGAGCTAGTAGGAGAGCTTGTATGATTTCAAACAGCAAGACGAACTGTAATATGTAATGCTGTTATTTAAATCGCTCTGTTCTGTTTCAGAATCCATTATGGCAAGTTAAGGAAAGCAAACCTTCTGAGCAGCCAGTACTGCAGGAGCTCCCCCTGGTGGTTTTTCCAGAAACCGCTGGCCCTGTGCACTGCAGAAATAAGACACTGCTAAACCCAGTTCACAATGAGGATCTCCATAGGTGACATTTTTAGAAGCAAAACTGGACATTAGCTACATTGCCTCAAATCAGAGCTAACCATGTATACCTTTTACTGTACTTATATATCAGTGAATGATATACAGTATGTATTTTTATAATGTTTGACTTTGATGTATTTGTATGGATAACATTTCTTTATCATTCATTATCTGTGTTTGTTTGCACAGTTATCCACTTGCATTTTGCCCCTACCTTTTCTCACAAATGTAGCTCACTGGATATTGAAAAAGCACTTTTTTACACATAAGTCGGTTTTTGCAGAAATGGTCATTAATATGAAGTAAAATACAGTGGAACCTCGGTTTATGAATGCCTCCCTTCACGAACTTTTCGGTTCACGAACAATATTTTCTGCCCAAAAAACGCCTCAGTTGCCATACTACATCTCGGTTCACGAACCACGTAAGCCGGGAACGATGGACGCAAATGCACATCAGCCGCTGGTTAGCTTTCGCGCAGTGCACATCTCCATTTGAATTCGGCTGCCGTTCTTTTACGTTTCATTGTGTTCTACTTCATTATAAACTATTAAATAAGACTCCATGGGACCAAAGAAGGATAATGATAACAAAGGAAAAAGAAAAACCAGAACTGCAGTACAGATGAAGAAAGAAATCATTGCCAAACATGAAAATGGTGTTCATGCCATTGATCTGGGTTTTCAGTTTGGTCTGGCAAAATCAACAATCTCTACTATTCTAAAAAGTAAAGAGAAGATCAAGCTAGCCAATGTAGCAAGAGGGGTGAACGTTATTATTAAAGATCACAGATGCTTCAAGAGGTGGAAAAATTGCTGCTAATTTGGATAAATGAGAAAATGTTAGCTGGTGACAGTGTTTCTGAGGCTATTATATGTGAAAAAGCAAGGCGATTTACTCTGTCAGCTCGATGCTGTATAGGTAAGGTAACATTAAATTAAGTTTATGTTTATTATATTTGTCTATACATAATCTGTTTAGTATTGTGTTTATCATATTTGTGTTAGATTTAATGATTTTCCTGGGGTCCAGGAATGGATTAATCCATTTTACATTGATTCCTATGGGAAAAATTGTTTCGGTTCACAAACCTTTCGGATTACGAACCGCCTTCAGGAACCAATTAAGTTCGTGAACTGAGGTTCCACTGTACAGGCAAATGAACATTTATACTGTTACGTAAGCTTGTGGCCCCTGCCATACTACCCCCTGTCCAATATGGGGCAGTAGAGCACAATAAAGTTAGATGTTTTTTTAAAGGGTGCTCTTGGCCAACACAGCACATCTGCTAAGCATGACAGTGTTCCCTGATACCCTGCAGGAGGCTGCTGGAGGCTGAGAGGCGCAATGCGGAGCTGGAGCGGGAGATGACAAAGCTGCGGGGGGAGATAGAAAGCCTGTGTGTGGAGGGAGACACAGGTAAAGCACGTGTGGTCTTCAGGTACAGGTTCAGGGCTTTTAGCACCTCACCATTATGCCACTGTGCCAACACAGGCCTTCCTGATGTCAGTGAAAGAATGTCTGTAATTTTTCCTCTTGGTCCTACTTCTTCCTCCTCTTACCTTTCACTGCTATCTCCTCTTGGATCTCTGTATCTTCATCCTTTACTGTTTTCCCTCACTGGCCCACTGCCCTACCCTAACTGACCTGTCTGTCTCCTCTGACTGCAGAATTTCGAGCTGGCCCCCTCCCCTACCCTGAGCCTGCTTGCAGCACAGAGACTGCAGGGGACATGAGACTCCTCCTGGCATCCTCCTCCTCACTGCCACACACCCATCAGTGGACCTCCTCGGTGCCTAGTACGCTTCCTCCGCAATCACGGTTTCACATGGTGGGACAGCTTCACTCATGAAATGCTTTGTGAAGTGTCCCAATAAAAGACATTAAATGTAGAAACATTGGGTTCCAACATTTTAAGCAGTACTCATCTGTACTTCAAAAATGAATATTTTAAAGACAAGACATCAGGCTAGGAAAAGCTGCACAGCTGAGGCACTTCAGTCTTTCAAATTTGCGAAATGCTGTTTTCAGATATAAGTGTGTGAGGGTGAATTTCAACTTTCAATTTTCTAAGAGAAAACTCATTTTGTCCTGGTATATTTTGGGATTTTGATTATCATGTAGTGTACCATAAAAGGGAATTAGAAGAGGGTGCTGCATGTCTGTATCTCGCTCTTGACGCCTGTTTTAATCCATAACTCTTTGCTCTTCCTTCTGTTCCCTGATGCCTGTATGTGCTCACAGAGGAGAATGAAGTTCTGTGTTTGCCTTTACCTGCCAGTGAACCTTCCACGCCATCACCTGCTCCTGCTCCACAGGGTAGGAACACCTGCATGAGCTTTCAAGTGTAACAATGTAAGGATACCACATACAAACACATACATATATACTGTGATGTTGTTACACCATCATATGTATATATGTACATCGTTTTATATATATATATATATATATATATAATGTCATGCATTTGTAATTTATAGCAAACCTCATTATTATTGAACATACATGGATTCTGGCATGGATATTTTGAGATGTTTTGATATATACACAAAAGCATTACAGTCATAATAACCAGTGAAATTTCAGTTCTTACAGTACTGAATGCCACAAGCTACGCTGTGTTTTGTTAGCAATATGGAATACTCTGAGACACATTTTTGATATCCCTCACTCTCTTGTCATGCACTTCAAGACACTTCATGTGTTTCCTATGCAGTAGGCTGGCTACTAATCATACTTGTCCAAAACCTTCCAGACCATTAATGTGGTTTTCTGTGATACTATTACCTGCATGTACAATTCAGTTATGACATAACATCTGTATTTTTATCTACTTGGGGGAAAAAAAGAAATACCAGTAAATAATATTAAGGTATTTATTACAGAAATTCTTCAATTATATTATTCCTGGTTGTCACACTGGAGAAAATCACATTCTTACCAAGAGTTGTTTTAAAGGTAGTCCACAGAGCTGGACAGAAAGAACATTAATTGTTAGGATGTGGAAACAGGCATGTTAGTTTTGGAAATTCATACTTTTAACATACGTAACAGCAGTTGTACCTTGACTATCATGTAAAATATGAAGGTTTTGTGTACAGCGTCACACAACTGTAAATTAATCCAAACAGCTGTATCAGTGTGAGGAACTGTGTCACATACATCATTTCCTTCCAGATGAAATGAGCCAAGATTTGTGTCTGGCATGTTCAGCCAGCAGAGGTATTTAGAAATATGGCTTGGAGGCTGATTGACAGTCCTTTAAACCACTGTGGGGGTTGCTTCCCTGTATTTGGTATCTTCCATTTTAACTGGGACAGGATGTTTCTGTTACTCACCACAGAGAGAACTTTAACAAGGCTTAAGGTTAATTCTCTCTATTTTTAATTATTTTTGGCAAAGCTAATTAGGTAGCATTGTGAAAAGGTATAGATTCTGTTCAGACTCATACAGCACAGAAAAATATTTTTCACACACATTAACAACTTTTCTGTGGAGTGAATTTCTGAGCACTCTAATTGTAATAATTCAGTTGTTATAATTTCAGCAAGTACTCTACCTGTGCATTCTTCCTTCATTTCTTCATACTCTCAGGTGCGCTGGCCACAGGTGGCATGTGAATGATACCTGCTGGCATGCACAGAGGGGAGGGTTACTCCATGCCTGGATGGGACACTGCAGTTGACTCCTGACTTCTTCCCCTACCTGGGGGTCACCTGTTTTGCTGTCTTTCCTGTGATACCATGGCAACAGGATATAAGAAGTGGATGGATGGGAAGAGAGATAATGTGAGCCATGGAACTTCGTGGATTGGAGCCATGGCAGCCCATCATAATGGCACTGATGCCCAAGGTTCTGCACACTCCCCAGGGAGAGTGGTTGACCTCTTCTAAGCTCTGGACCTCAACCTGGTTGTCCATCATGCTCAGAAAGAAGAAAAGGCTGAAACCAAGTCCACACACTTGTGCCTCACCAGTGCCACAGCGAGCTGGGAAGTGCCAAACAAGATAGTGATGACTAGAGGGAATTTCTGAGGACTGATGCTGAAGAAGGGCAGCAGAGATGCAGAATGGAGATCACCGAGGTCACCCCCAGGTCAAACTGAATCCTTGCTGATCCATGTGTAGCCAGTTTCCAGACTAAATACTTACTGGCACATGGCAATTTCTCCAGGCTGCCTCTCCATTACAAGGGCTCACCTCTACAGCTGAAATACATCTTGCCTCCTGCTACACAATTAAAAAAATTATATCAGCCATTATTTCTGATAGAGGGGGAACAGAACCATGTGCTGTTTGTGTAAAGACTTCTAATGTGATTGCTGTGGTGACACACTGACATACAGAACACAGGCACTGAAGACAGCAAGTGACAGATAGACGGACAAAGACAGATAGCATTTAAAGACAGACAGGCTGACTGTTGGACAGACAAACCAGACATCTTTCTGAAGGTGCAAAAACTGGTACAGATACTGTATGAGAATAGTTAGCCAGGCTACATAACACACACACACACACACACACACACCAGTCCCTCGAGGCAGGAGGAAAGGCAGCTTTCTCACAGGAAGTTTAAACCAAAGATACCTGAGAACTAATATATGCAGAACAAAGTTATACATGAATACATGAATGAGAAGTAAAATGATACCAAATTATGTTCACATTTTTGTTGCATTTGACTGTGTGATGTTAAATGACTCTCAAGTAGTCTTAACTTGCAGGACCAAATTGCTGGTTCTCAAACGGCACTGTACTGTACATTATAAACAAATGTTAGAGAGGAAAATTAGAAACCAGGATAAGGAAAACACTTTGTCAATTTACATTGTAAGAATTCTACAACCCTGTATGTTTTTAATACAACAGTAGTATTTATACAGTTTGAATTTTGCCAATGTGGTGTTTGCTCTAGTACAAAGTGTGTGGATCCATTTAGCTGTGGGTTAAAAATTTCCCCATCAAATATTAAGTATTTACAATACTTGTAATGAGATTCTGGTTGCTAAGTGGAAATCTGAGAATGCTGTGTCATAGGTCAGAGGTCATCAATATTCAGCAACCAACATAAAAGGACAGTGCTTCAAGTAACAGCCAAAGACTGGGCTCAAGAGAACAGGGCAACAGTCCTTTGCTGTTTGTTAAGTTCACAATGTGTGTGATGGTTACTGATAAAATGATATGGAATGTTGTAACTGGTGGGAACTGGGCTGATTGACAGTGAAGACGATGAACTGACCAAGGTCAGGATTCACCAAGAGGCGTGCTGCATGTAACAGACATTGTGTGTAACGGTTGTGTGTGAGTTTGGCAAAAGTGTGCAATATTTGAGTTAGTGCATGACCGGAGCACTTTACCTACACCTGCTGGGTAATAACATAGTGAGATCATAATATATTTTATTTTTATTTTTCAAAGGCATTTTATTTTAATACAAATAGAATATTTATGAGTTTATTCTTTCTCACATGTAATCACCATTGTTTGGAGGCTATTGTCATAACACCAATAAACATTTATTACCCATTGTGGTATTTAACTGGCTGATAATAAAAGACTGAAATGAGATCCAATGTGCATGCCAAGATGAATCTAAACAACGTTTCCCAGAAGCACACAGGAGAATGTAGCAGGTTTTCAGTGCTTCCCATTGGGAGATAAACCAAACACCAGGTGAGGGGGAAGAGCAGTCACAGCTATGCAAAACACACTGTTCAGATGTATGGTTTCTGATTAGGACTGACAATTACATTTTCATCTGAAATGTTTGGAAGCATACAGAGGAATAAAGTCATAATGTTCTGTGCGGTACATGAGCAAGGACAGGAGGAAAGCCCCTCCCTTGCAAAGTAAATAAACTGATTGTCTCACTCTTCCATTGATGCCAGAGATAATAAAATAAGACTAGGAAAGTTTGTTCGTATAGTGTATGTGATCAGAAACAAAACTTACCAACGATATTGTTGGCTGTCTCTAATTTGAGAAGAACATAATTAATTTTATCTTATTTGTATATAGTGCCTTTCACAACAGAGTTAGTCCCCACCAGATTTTACAAGAAATACAATATTTTTAAAAATACATAGGTAAAGTTAAAGTAACATCCAGAGGACAACATATGACGCGTGCTTTCTATTAATCGTTGTTTGGTCCTCCGTACCAGCAGGGGTCAGAAATCTTTATCATGCGCCATTCAGAAGACGTGTCTGCGCGTCTGTGATGCTGTTACGGCTAAGTTATTACGCGCAAGTTCTGCTTGTTCATGTTAGGCGATTTAACGGTATAGACATTATTTATATATTCTAGTGATGGACCTGGAAGGTGGTACGTACGAACCTGGGTTCGTAGGAATTCGATTCTGTCAAGAATGGTAATAAATGTTAATTACAACGTAAGATAAAGGAGTTGGGATGAGCTATTGTGTTAATAGTGTTTGTTGTATCACCAGTCAGTAATATAAACAATGTGCGCTTTCTTTTTATAGTAACAACATGTTGTATCCCAAAGAAGATAAAGACAACCGCATTCTGTTGTACGCGGTAAGCGTGTTGTTTCAGTTAGCTAGACTATTATGCGTCTGGAGTTTGTGCTGATTGAGTAAATGAGGAGTACGACGACGTGTTAGTGTGCTGTAATTTGTGAGTAGTTGGTGATGTAGATCAAGTTTTTTGACACTGCGTTTCAGTGCCGGAACTGTGACTACCAGCAAGAAGCAGACAACAGTTGCATCTACGTGAATAAGATCACACACGAGGTCGAGTGAGTTACCTCCTGTCATTTATACACTATGGTACAAAGAAATACAGCCGTCTGAGAATTCACACTTCACCAGGCAAACGCGGTATTTTTCTTTTAGTGTGCTAATGCACATTCACGGACATTTTGTAAAACATTCTTTCCTAGTGAACTGACCCAGATTATAGCAGATGTGGCCCAGGACCCAACACTGCCTCGAACTGAAGACCATCCTTGTCCTAAGTAAGACTGGATCATTTCTTGGCTTTTCTCATTTTCAGTTTCATTGAGTATATGAAGTGGTCCCTTTGTGCACTTGCTTGTTGATACTATGGTAATACTTAGTTTATGTTCTGCTTCACCTCCTTCATCTCTGTATGCTCTGCTTTCTACTCCCCAAGGTGTGGACACAAGGAAGCTGTCTTTTTCCAGTCTCACAGCATGAAAGCTGAGGTACAGTATGTGTGTTTGCAGTACACACAGCTGGAACACATTACAGTGCTTTGTCTAATACATTAACTAAGAAAGTACAACTTTAATTGCAGATGAATTTTACAAGACTATTGTAATATGGTAGATGGTTTATAATATTCATTATTGACAATTGTCGTTTGCCTGCAACTTTGTTTGGTGTGTGTGTGGTTTGACAGGATGCCATGCGACTGTACTATGTTTGCACGGCTCCGCACTGTGGACACCGCTGGACGGAGTGAAGAGGAGTATAAGGAAGACCACACAGACACTCGTGTTCCCACTGGCACCCTACGACTGGTTCAGTAGCTCACGGCTCCTCAGAGTTCCACATCGGGCCATTCACAGGACAGCAGTCATGGTCTGTGTGTATGGTTTTTACATCCAGCTTGTTACTGCGTGGTCTGGTCAAACTCTTTGGAGCATGAACGTCCTGTCATGAATTTTGTGCATTTGGGAAATGTAGTTCCGAATGGCATACAAAGCCTGTACAACTGGTGTATATTAGAAAGGAATGCAAGCATGCAATGTATCATTTTGTATGGAGTTTTAATAATGAGCTTATTTGTATTTTAATTAAAAACATGCAGGCCATAAATGGCTTGGTTGACTGTTTATTTACACTGACAAACAGCATTAAATCATTGCTACTGTAGTGCTTGGGATGAGTGTGGTGATGTTTGGAGGAGTGAACTTGAACATGAAGTCATACGAAGTATCTAGCAGAGGGGTAGAGTACCATGGGGTTGATCTTGTGCTCGGTGGCTGTTCGGGTTTCGGCGGCAGTGCATACGGTGGTGGCCGCCTGCTCGTGCGCGTGCTTGCGGTAGTAGCGCCTCAGGGCGGGGCTCCCTGGGTGCCGCTGGCGGACATGCTGGAAGTAGTCATCAGGCCGGGCGGAGGTGTAGCCGCAGTCTTCACACACGAAAATCTTGGAGCGGCGCTGGCGATAGGCGTACTGCTGTGCCACGCCATGGATCTTGCGCAGGTGTGACTCGAGCGAGCACCGCTGCGTGAAGGCTTTCTCGCAGAGCTCGCAGCGGTAAGGCCGAATGCCTGCAGGACGGAGGTGAGGGGGTGTGTGTGTGTGTGAGCGCAGCCATCTTTTATAAGGCACAAACCAACATGTTTGTGTGCGTTACCCTGCTGGCTTTGTTCTCTGGGTAATACAACTTCAGCCTTTCATGCGACTTTGTATTTTACCAGAGCTTCGCTGGAAAGCACCTCAGTATAATTGTCACGCCGTTGTACTATCTGAAAATCCCAGTCAAGTGCATATGCATCTCTTTGTGAATACTCTCCTACCACTACAGACATGCAAATGTATTACTTCAGGGTCAGTGTTGGCAGCTAGTTACGTAAATAGACAGCTTTAAGCGTAACTTGCTTTGAGTGCATCCAGCAGGATGTAATCAGTGTGACCTCTTGGGGCACAGGGTGTCCAAGGTTGTACTCTAGGGTGGGGCTCTCACCTGTGTGTGTGCGCATGTGCCTCTTGAGGTCAAAGGTGTCGTTGAAACCCTTCCCGCAGAACCTGCACTGGTGCCTCTTTACCAGGCTGTGACACTTGAGGTGGCGGGTTAGCATGCGCTGCAGTGGAAATACCTTGTGGCACATGGAGCACAGGAAGTCTCCCGAGGTGAGAGAGGTACGTGGCTGAGGGTGCAGGAGTCAGTTCACAGACACACGGACAGGATCAGAACACACCTTTTTCATGGTATGTATTAAAGCAAGACTGGGCAGGTTATCTCAGCAAAGACCTTACCTTGGCACGTGGGACCATCAGCACAGGATGGGGGTAAAACTGCCCCTGGGCAGGCAGCGGGGGGTGCTGGGGCAAAGGAGGAGGCCAGCCTTGGGCTGTGTCTGTGGGTTGACTAGGTGTGGTCAGCTGAGGTAAAGCAGGTGGTTCTGGAACAGAGGCGGGGATCGAAGATTCAGGTTGGGACACTGGCATTGTTCTGTCCTCTGGTAGAAGAAAGGAGTTAGACAAATTGAAAAATGGATGAACAATGGTGTTCAGTTTAAACAAATCAATATTCTCACAGCTGTACATTGTTATGCTGTTGCAGAAATGTATTTTACTGTTCAACTGAAAAGTCACTACCTGAATATGGAAAAGCTGTTAAGTGTGTCTGGCAATACAGAAGGTTCACTTTAAATGAGTGTCAGAATCCTGTGTCCTGCTGCAGAAGTGAGCTGTATACTTGCATATATTAGACACCCACACACAAAAATAGGTCCAACTGATTCAAGAGCTTTCTCATTGCATTGATAGCAATTTATTAATCTATGTTTGCAGGTGCAAAAAGGTTTATGCTGCTATGCTTTCTGTTCTGATAGTTTCATAAAACAATTTACAGATATTAGGCTGCAGAAAGACAACAGTAAAAAAGAGGGAATTAGGAACATTTGTGTTAAACTCTGGCAAACTGAACAGCTGTGTCGCTCAGCAAGCCTGGAGCTCAGTATGTCTGAGACAAACGGTGCCTTTGCTTTGCTCAGTCTCACCTGTGCATGCTCACCTGTTGGCCCGTTTTCCACATGGTCCGTCTCTTCATCCTTCCATCTCCATGCCCCACAAACACCCTGCTTCTTTTTCACCAGAAAAGAGCGTGGCATCTCCGTCCTCAGTCGTTTTCACCTGCGCCTGGCCCTGGCAAACTGTGTCACCGTTTGGATTTGCGTCTCCGTTTATCCTTGCCGCACAGATAATGCGGTGGGTGTCAACTTACTCTCCTCCCCCCGTTGTCCAAATGCCCACCTATCGTTTGCCTTGAACCCGCATCCCTACAGGTAAAGAAATCTCAGCACTCATTTTCCTAACTTGTCCCTTCTCAGAGGAAGGGCGGGCCGTGGTGGGGGGGTGGCACACCTGTTTCAGCTGGTGCGTGCGGCACTTTAACTGGTCCCCCCACTGGTTTGCATGTCAGGCAGTGAGAATCTGGCCTCCCCTATTCAGATGTCCCCTGTCCATGCAAATAAGGGCCCAGGACGGCTGCTGCCGTGGAGGTCCCAGTTTGGGTAACAGAGGCTCGAGAAGCAAGCCCACAGCCTGAACTGCTAGTAAAATCACCTGTTCACTAGGTAGTATGTTAACGAACCCCCCCCAAGCCTCCCTCATTGTTTGCCCGAGTCACTCAGAAATGCTCATAAAGGTTATTCAAATGTCGAGCTGGTTCAGAATATGGCACTGCTGGCTGTCTGTCCAGGCCATGACGTTCTTTGTCTGCTCCTCTTTTCAGCTGCTTTTTTTTTTTTTTTTTTTTTTTGTTCTGTGCTTTTCATCCCACACTACCACTGGCATGCACACTGTGTAAACACACGCACATGCGCGCACACACACCCAGAGCCACACACCGACACCTGATCAGTGTCTGTCTGCACAACTGTTACACAGATGTGCGCAACAGTAATTTAAGAAGATGTCACAGAGCATATGAAATAAGTGGTGCCTTTGTTGAGGTTTTCATAATGTTACAAAAGGCCACTTGGTTTAAAATGAATAAAGTGAGCACTGAGGCTGAATTGTAAGCATACCAAGCATAATGCATGGGTGAATGTATTTTCAACACATCTGCATTTTTCTGCTGCACATTTATTTTCACTGCATCAGTGTTTTTAAGATGTTAGCATTGACTCATTGGTTTGTGATCTTTGAGCAATTCAGGCATGAAAGCTTGCAGGTAATATACTTTTCGAATTTTTTAAAAGTCCCCAATGTGTTTACAATTCACCAGTTCAAATCTTTTACAAACTTTTTGTGAGCATAAAAGTTTTGCATGTAACATCTTTCCAGGAGTCAGTGGATATGGGAAGCGGGTGTGTTGTGCGGATATAGACATGTGCTGTATGGGGGTTAGGTGGCACAGTGGCATGGTGGTTAGCAGGGTTGCTAACCACCCTGTGCTTGGTGGGTTTTCTCTGGGTGCTCCGGTTTCCTCCCACGGTCAAAATACATGCGGGTTAGGTTGATTGGTGTGTCCAAATTGCCTGTTGTGTGTGTGTGTGTGTGTGTGTGTGTGTGTGTGTGTGTGCCCTGTGGTGGGTTGGTGCCCCGCCCTGGGTGTCCCCTGCGCCCTATGTACTCTGGGAAGGACTCCAGGCTTACCCACGCCCCTCACCAGGACTAAGCGGTTAAGACAATGAATGTATGGGGGTTCAGTTATAACCTGCTTACAGCACGGAGGAGCAGTGCTTGCGTCACTTCACAGTCCTTGCATGACAACTGCAGCATCACACACAGACTACATTAGGCAAATGTTGCAGAGCTCAGACGAAGAACAGTCGGGGCTGTGCTCAGAATTTCCAGTAAATCCTTTTGCACATGTTTACAATTCATGTCCATCCACCTCCATCCATGATGTGAATCCTCATGCTACAACAATGACACAAAGTCATAACACTGACATAAAAATAACCACTTAGATGCAAAGATACAGACAGCATGGCAACAGCAATGCAGCGGAGTAGGCACTCTGTCTGCATTGTTACAAGTGTGATGACTCCTCTGTGTCCCCCATGTCAAAGGTCAGAGGTTGCCTCCCACACAGACAGCTTGATGACAAAGTAACCGGGCCAGCTGTCGAGGAGTACTGTCCTTCTCTGCCGCTGCAAACTCCCGGAGTGGCTCTAACTGTATGCAAATACCTGCCCACGTACCTGTAGGTGTGCTGGCAGCAGCAGGAAAATCCCTTACAAATGACTGCCCCACCTATTCTCCCTATTGAAGAGCCTGTGGAAGTGAATGGATGCTCTGAAAATACTTGAAAAAGCCCACCTATGTCCAAAAATCAAATATGATCGACTTTAAATTGCTCTTAGGTTGAATATTTAAAATATATCACAACATTCACATGACTATGCAGTGTATATGCCTTTACTTTTTGCACATACGGCAAAGCTTATTGTTGTGAGCAGAGACAGTCAAAGCATGCAATTAATTCCTTGAAACAAAAATTAACTATTAATCTCCAGTCGGAGATAAAATGGTGTACACATATTTTACTTGAAAAACAAACTTCTAGCTTATATTAAATAATTTTTTATAAAAGTAAAATTAAGATAAGGGAACAGATTTGACAACTTAATATTATACTTCACGAAAACCCTCATTTTCTTTTTTTAATCACAAAACGTTCCTGAGAACATCACTGCCGATGCCACTTTATTACACATTTTGCATACAAACTTCTCTTGAAGTGTTTTTTTTAATCTGTACGCAGTTATTTATCCATGTTCAGGTGTAGCAGGACAATGAAGTAAAGCAAGTACAGCGTAGAGATGAAAGCTGAGCGGTTCCTACGGTTCTGGCTGGAGGCAGGGAGACAGGCTGGCCGCACACAAACGCTGTGCACAGCTGATTTGCATAGTTGTGCTGTGACCGGCCTGGGCACGGACGGAGCGGGAGCATCTTTTGACTGTTAAATATCCCTCTTTTGTAACGCCAGCCACGCCTAATGGGGAGAGTGAAACAGCAGTGAATGAGGCAGCTCTGCTGCTGTGTGGCCTCCTTAAAACCAATGTGTCAATACAGCTACTGACTCAGTTGCTTTTATTTATTTACTTACTCTTTCGTCAGACCAGTGCCACTGTGTGGAACAAATGGCATGTCCTCAAGGCAAATGGACGATCAATATACAATGTTTGCTGGTTTCCTTATGATCTGTTCAGACTAATTACAACTGATGTCATAGGCTTTCTTAAGATATAATAGTGGAGGAGGGTATTTATGGTAATGTGTTGGAAGCAGATGGATTGCTGTCAAGTTTGAAATGACAGTTGCCATATGGCGTGGCTGTACTGTACAATGAAGCAGAATTGTTAATACTTTAACAATAACTTGTTTTTCAAACAACCTAAGTTTCAACTCTCACTTGATGGGTCTTATATTTAGAATGTGTATTGACAGCTAACATGCCATACATATTCAGTTCACCAACTCACCTTAACAGTACAGAACTGATAAACTTCTAGAGTCAGGGTCAGAACTAAATCCAGGTTGTTTTAGGGGACAGTACTACTTGCCAAGCTAATATACCACACATAATATGTTATATTATGGGTGGTATAATAATATACCAGTAATATGAGACCAAATATGAAGAGACCAACCAACCCATCTCTTAAACATCTCTTAAAATTTAAATTACATTGTTTTTTTAAATTGACATAAGTGGTACAACCAGATGTAATATGTTGTAATTTTAAGAAGGTGAATGTTAATGTTAAACTCTTGACCTAAATTAATAATTTAATTGACTTTTCTAAAACTCTTTACTTTACTTTACTCTTGACATGTTATATATATTATTAAATATATTAATATTCTAAGAACGCCGTTTTTTTTTTGTTTTTTTTTTTGTTATGATTCATACATATTTTTATTTTACCACCACTTCTCTTTACCAACAGACCACAGTTCATTAGTACTTTTTCAGGATGCCATGGACACATGTAGTAAAAGATTCTGTACGTTTTCCTGGCTTGTGCATGGTCAGCTGGTTGCGTAATTCACCGGTTTGATTAGATATACCATACGGAGCAAACACTTGTTATTCACATACATGAATATTCATACGCAGTTCTGTTAAAAGTGCACTGTGTGGAAAAACCACGTCACCAACCAAACAAAACTTGTATGTAATATGAGCTGAAACAATTAAAAATTAACTTCTTCAATATCTAGTATTTACACCTATTCAACAGGACAAATACCATTCTGGGAATTTTACATATAACATAGACAGTATTGTCAAACGTTCCAGTAGTTTGCGTTTAGAATCAGCATAAAATATTTTAATATATTTCAGCTCTACAAAGAAACACAATAACGAAATTCAGTGCAACTATGCATAACTGAACAATATTATGTCACCAAACGAGGCAGTGGTGACTCAATGGGTCCTATTAAAATTAGGCACAAATAACCCGGACATAGTTCAATTTCATCCGGTTGGAAGCGCTGCGTTGAGTAGCAGAGCTGTACTGCAAGCTTCTTAGAGTCTGGTGTAATTTGTATTATCTGTTATAGTCGTACTACAGACATGTAAGTTATTCTTTGTATGCATAATGTTTTGAAGCGCCCTTTTGCTGTTTTTTTGGCGATGTGCTAGCCGGTAATTGGATGTGAATTGGTGAAGACTGGTTAGCGAAATTCACCGTGTCCTGTTGACTGTGATTAACGTGTGTGGGGTGTCTGGTGTTTTCGCAGGAGTTTGTTAAATAAGCCCAAGTCAGAAATGACACCCGAGGAGCTGCAGAAGCGCGAAGAAGAGGAGTTCAACACGGGTCCGCTGTCCGTGCTCACCCAGTCGGTGAAAAATAATACGCAGGTCCTCATAAACTGCAGGAACAACAAGAAGCTGCTGGGGCGTGTGAAGGCTTTCGACAGGTACACGAGCTTTAAACCAAAGTTAATCCGCAGTTACAAATAAAACAAAGTATTTTTATGAAAAGTGAAATGTTGTGATTCTGCTTATTTAACTTCTAAGAAGGAATGCTCAGGGAAGGGCACCGAGGTTTAAACAAACGTAGATTATAATTACCGGGTGATCTAAAAGCATTCGACTCGGTTACAGGAGAAAAGGTCAATGACGGGAACTGGTCCGTAATACTGTGTAGGGATTTTAATATGTATCAAACGTAACCTGGTTTGCATCTATTTAATTCTATATTAACCGTCTGCGTTTAGTTGGGACCCTGTTCATGGTGTCCCATGTCTTTAGCCTTAGGTTGACTGGGATAGGCTGCTGGCCAATCACGACCCTGGGCAGGATAAGATGGGGGGGGGTGTGATGGATTGATTGACCAACTGACCATGAATTGTTTATCATATAAGGTGACCATTTGCCATTTTTGTCTTCACCAGGCACTGCAACATGGTTTTGGAAAATGTGAAAGAGATGTGGACTGAGGTCCCAAAGAGTGGGAAGGGAAAGAAGAAGTCTAAGCCAGTCAACAAGGACCGCTACATCTCGAAGATGTTTTTGCGTGGTGACTCGGTCATTGTCGTGTTGAGGAACCCACTTATTGCAGGGAAATAAATGTTGACCAGTGGGACTATCTGTGTGCCTGACATCCAGTCCCTTTTGGGCTATAGGCTCACTGTAACATCAAAGTCTGTTTTATAATATTTCATACTTTGAATTATTGCTCATCTGGGATTTGTACCCAGAAAGCAACCTCCCCCCTTCCAGAATCTAAAAAATTTGAACTAAAGACATGAAAACTTGCTACAGAAAGGTCGGTCTGATTCACACATACTGAAACCTGGATTTTATGGACGTAGTGTGCAACAAATGTACCTGAAAGTGTTGTTTGTGATAGGTTGTCATCCTCTTGACAAAAGCCTGTTTTTTGAGTTTCATTATTGTTTTCATACTTTGTTGGGTATCCTTAATTTTGTAATAAAATGTACTACATTGTTTGTCCTGGTGCTAGTGTTGTGTCGTAATTGCTTTGAAGATTGCAGGAAACGTAGTATAATAGTTTATCTTAGTGAATAGCTTTTTAATTGATTAATATTTTAATTAATATTAATATATATTTAATAAATATTAATATTTAATAAATATTAATATTAATATTTTAATTGATTTTAAAGCTGCAAGTCACGGTAAGACTCTGTGCTAAGTGCTGCCTTGGAGGGAAATCATCAAACACCAGAATTATTTATATGTCCAATTTAAGTAAATTTATATAGCTGATTTTTTAAATTTATTTCTTTTATTTATTTATTTATTTTGGCTGGGCGACAGGTTAAGGCGCTAACTTGGCACGGCATAGATGACCAGAGACCAAAAGTATTCATATGAACTAATGTGGCAGCCTTGGGAGAGACCAGCGTTCATTGTTGAAGCTTTTCTCTCGTGTTATGCTTCCCGTTCCCGTTGTATTAGGGAGGTCACAATACTACATGCGGCTATTCAAATGAAAGATGGTGATCTGAGTGTGACGAGTTAAAGTAACCGGCACATGTTAACATGGCCAATAAAGCGGATTCTAATTCTAATGACTAGTCTTAGGCGCCCTCTGTTGAAAAATCGATGCCTTACTCGGAAAACGGAAAAGAATCGTATACACCTTCCTTGCTGGCTATTTATGCCCCTACTTTTCCAAAAATTTACTCCCATAGCAGTGTTTAACTGAAAGTTTTGGTTGCGCGTTATTTACACAGACGCTTTAATTTAACGTTTAAATCACAAATCCGTGTTAATCTCGATAACGCATTAGAATTTAACAAAGTTTGGACTGGAAATGAAAAGTAGGGGACCAATGCTATAAAATAGTCGCATTTTGGATAAAATAATATGTAGCTTCAAATACACGAACAAGGGGATTTTAGAATCCTGACCAGTGATATAATTTATCACTGTGCTTTAATTGACTTTTGTGTATATTGTCAGGTACTAAAGCCTCACCTCACTTATATCGGATGATAATTGTTAGAAGACTGTTCTGAATTTATTGTGAGTAGTGTTCTGTTCGTTCGTCTAAATGTTTATAATCGTACTTCAATGTACGTGCAGGGAGAAACCATACCGCTGGTCTTCAAAATACTGTTACGGGAAACATTTCATAGTTTCATCATTTCATAGAGAACTGAAACTGTAAATGTATTATAATATGTATCGAAAAGTTATTCGTACCTTTGATATGTAAATAAAATAAAATACACATGCACGTCGCTGCAAGATTCTTTTACATAAATCGCTACATTGTGCACATTTCACTTCTAGACTGGATGTAATGTGCTTTGTATTAGGAGCTTTCTAATTTAGTATTCAGAAACAAATTACACCGACTTATTTATTTTTATTTACATAAAATTTAACGTACACCATAGAAACTGTTTAGTCAGTCTGAAAGATTGCTACCACTGTAAGAAATGTAACTGCGGGACTGCGCACCTGTGCTTTCCGAAGCTGCTTCGATCATTTTCTGAGTATGGGTAGGTGTTTTAAACGATTAAACCTGGCTGTTTTCATACGGACACCCTATATGTGGGCTGTTACAATGGCTCGGTTATTTCTGCATTTAACTGTGTTTTTGAAAAAACCGAACACCAGATGCTGAGATCTTGTACTCAAGTTTTCTGTCCTGACAATCATCAACGTGTGTAACCCTTCCGTCTGCGGCTTGAGACACAGGAAAGCGCTGTGGTTTTTAAGTTCGTGATTCAGTGCTGATGTTTCTCCGTTTATTGTCTCCTCTTCATTGACTAACGCTGTCTCTATGGCAGCTGACTTCTAGTGACATTTAGGCATCTGAGTTCTACTGCTATTTAGAGTGTAATCTGTACTGGATTAAAATGTTACATTACAAAATTGAGGTTATATTAATTTTAAATGTGTGTCATGAGAAACAATATGTTTATTTTCAGTTTATCTTTCAATGGTATTGCAGCTGGAAAACGTTTATGTTAAAATTATCAATCGTACATATATATATACCTGTTACGGCATTTAAATAGGAATGCTAAGAACGCAGGTATTCCCTCTGATATTAAAGACCAAATGAATACTAACTGGAGGTGACAAGCTTGCTTCAGTAGCCTCTCCTACTGTACATTTACTCGTTTCTCCCCCCTCCCCTCCTGAACCAGGAAATAGCGGGCAGTGCTTCTCTTGCTTTTTCTTGTTCATGAACTCATAACCTGGGGCGGGTAGATACATGTGCAGTCTGTACCATCCTCACCATCGCTTTGTCCTCCTAACTCCTGTCGCAGATCAGAACTAGAAATACAGCGGAGAACGGGGTCGACACAAATTCCCCACAATGAGGTAAGGACAGGCAACATCTGATTGTTTGATTTAAACACGCTCATAATTATACGCAACAACGATAGTTGTTTTACAACACGGTATTTTAAGAAAGCCGATTGTCTACCCACGATACCGTTCTTGTGTCCGACTTTATGATTGTGCTGTTCATTATCTTCTTGCTGGGTGTATGTAGGCAGCTCTATCAATGTTAACCATTATGTGGACCTCTAGGCTTGTCTACGTTTAATTGCACTAATTTATTCACGTGATGAATCTTGAATCTAGACTGTTGTCAATCTGACAAGTACAGTAAACTTTTCACCTCGGGAGCGTGTAATTATTGCTGTTCGTAGCCTGTGTCTAATTGATATTTGTTGTATGAGGGATGAAATTTAGATACCTTTTGCCTACGGCTATTTGTAAAAATGCCAATTTATTGTGCCCGACGCACGGAGTTTCTACAATAACAATGCGAACCGCTGTACCATACGGGTTATGTTACTGTGTATCTGTCTCGCCATCTTGAGATCTTTTTGGGTACATCGCCTAGACTGAGCAAATGATTCAATGATTTTATAGTAAATCCTGAGCTTTAGTTACACGATTTAAGGTTGGAGTCTTTACAGCAAACGCTTAAAGTAGTACGTATTATGACACGCTCTGTTTCTTTGCACAATGCACTTCTCAAACTGAATTGTAATACACTCCGGGGCAGTTTCCCAATTTCCCTATTTACCTCTACCAGGTTAAGGCTGGCTATTCCTTTTTTTGTTATGGGAGTTGGCCAAAGATTTGGTTTAATTGCAACTGAAACCGGAACCACGTTTTAAAGTGTATGCACTTAACATTTGTAGTCTCGTTATCTCAAAACCGGACGCGTTCGGCTAAACGTCACGAAATTAGGGATGTCGGTGCCACGTTAATTTAATGAGTTTTATACTGCAATGTTTTTATTCGTGTTAATTAATATCAAGCGGAGCGTCTTTTTTCCAATTTGTACGTGGTACAGTGTTTTTTCAGCTCAAGCATAAAATTGCAATTCGCTTATTATTCAGTTAACCAAATGAAATATATACTTTCACTTACGAAACTGAAAAGAACTTAATAAAAGCAATCACAAGTGAAAACGCAAGCACTGAGTCCTCTGGTGAGAGGAAGACCCCGAGGGTTTCACGCTTTGTTTTCAACACGTTTTCTCGTTTACGAAGTAATTTAAACCTGAAAACAGATCAATGTAATTGCAAGAGTAGTGCGTTTATTTGTCCAATTTGTAATCGTCAACTTTCGACGTGTGTTACAAATTATTGAAATATTTTTAGTCAGTCGCAGTTGTTTTTAAGAATAACTGTAACGTACTTGATTTGTCCAAGCACATCTCCCACTTTTGTTTATTCATTAGCGGAGGTAAAATTACAGCACCAACATAATGGGAGCGAAGTGATTCATCCGTCCTATCAACACTACATGGCCTTGTTCGCCCACTCCCAGCTCCAGACTAAACACAGCACGCCTCCTGCATCGTTAACTGGCCTCACCCCTGCAGCGAGGCTCGAAGCTGGAATAGGTTGCTCAAATTTTTGCATACTTTCCTGGGGACACTTATCTAGCAGGGACACATAGTGCATCTTCCTCCTAATGCGTACCTTTATGTTTGTCAATTAACCTAGCATAACAGTCATTCTGTATTGATTGATTAATTAATGACTTAATTGTGATTATACTATAAGTAATTGTGTAGGCAGGATCATGTCATCACATTTATCCGCAAAGCGTATTTCATAGGATCAACCACGAAAAATGCAGCACTGTTGACTACGTGTAGATTCTGACGTCGCATTGATTCTGTTATAGTATTTCTCGGTCGTGGGCGCCTATATCTCTTGGAATGAGTCTTAAGTGTGTGTGAGCCCCTATATTAGTTACCGTCACGTTTGACCATTGCGAATTGACGAATTCTTTCATTTAGGAAATTATAAAGAGGAACAGTTTTTTTTTTTTTTTTAATTATGAGATACGTGTACAACTCCCCCCCCCCACCACCACACACACACACACACACACACACACAAATACATTGCAAAACAAACAGAAGTTGCAAATGTTACTTTGTACAGAATTTCAGAAATTTCGCACTGGAAATACACCACATCCCATAATTTTCGCTGTAAATTAGTTGGTCAGCGAAGCGGCGTTTTGAAAGGTTCTCACTTCTCACTTTCTTCTCTGCCCATTCGTCCACCTTTAATTCTGTGCAGAGTTGTGAGACACTTACATTGAACGTGTGTGTGTGTGTATGTATGTATGTATGCATGCACGCACGCACGCACGCACACACACACACACACACACACACACACACACACACACACACACACACACACACACA
>JABJVR010047191.1:15410-28637 GCA_025773905.1 Chitala chitala | reverse complement strand
GAGTCTCTCAACTCCACCCGCGCTCAATAGACACACTCTGTTCACATATCCCCCCCCCCACACTCACACACACACACACACACACACACACACACACACACACACACATCCTAAAAGTCTCTCAGAACTAAACTGCAGAGTAAGGTTCAGACACACCCTGCTCCAAATTCCTGTTCGGTTGACCAAAGCTATCTACTCTTCAGAGTTGCTGTTAATTAACTTGCCGATCAATAACGAGGACACATGGTGCAGTGTGCGGTTCTGAACCTGAACACTGCTAAATGGGACAGAGATTAATCACAAATGACAGATGTGCTAGGGGCAGAATGTACCTTTATGCCATCACTGCTGAAAATGTTCATTTCAGTGCAGGGAGGTCGAGTCCGAGAAGGCCTTTACAGAGGAACATTTCTCCCCAAAGAGTTAGATCCAAACCAGTTTACACACGAACGCACTACCTGAGTCAGCAGGTAACAAGCACAAAGAAGGTCGACGACCACCTCCTCAAAGAGCAAAATGGACTAAGCCAACATTCACGGATCCATCCGCTTACTTACCAGGGGCTAAATTTACCAACAGTGTGCTCCATCAGACGTGTGCGTCAACAGTACTTACAATCACTTGCAACCTAAATGTGAGACTGGTGTTAAGTGAATGTTCATATTGATCAAATCCTGCTTACATGCAATCACTGTCTATTCTGTGGCAACTTTCAGAACCCAAAAGACTAATTTATTTAGTTGTTTACCTTTGATAGTTCTCTGCTTACATGGTGCTATACTGATTCCAAGCAGCAGTTTTTCTCAGTTTTTCTCTTGACGTGCCAACTGACAAAGGTCCAAACCACGCATATATATACATAATATAAATTTGTACCTCTGACACAAGTATCTTGGTTTCTGCTGTGGTAAAGTGACGCTTGTTATCCTCTTTGCTTCTTGTCATGTGGGTTTTGAACAGGTGTTTTCTTAACCGCCTGTAGTTTATTGAAGAGTTTCACAAGCAGCGCAACAACAAACTGGCATTTATGAATATTCCCTATTTGCAGATGTGCGTATGACCTGTGTACACAAGTTTGATAAATGCCAATTTTTTAATGGTGGGAACACTCAAAATATCATATGTACAACGAATATTTTAACCCTTTCTATGCATTGCTGATAAATGAGGCCCCTGGGAGTGTATGAAATCACTCTTTTTCTGTGCCACAAAAACTACGTATGCCCAAGAAACACAGAAAAGGGAAATTATGTAAACGCTCTTAAATGACACGCAGCCAATAGCTGAGCATATTTCCTTTCATTAGTAATGTGAGCTTCCTCTCCTAGGCACCCAGAGTTTTATAGCTTAATTTTGAAAATCCTTCTGGGTTTTATACGTTGTTTTTCCCCCCTTCTTTTACTGAGCCCAAAAGTAATTACACCAGTCACCTGTAAGACAGGGTTGACCTTCGGTCAGATCCGCATACACTTCTAATAAAAAGCCCTTTCACACCGTCACCCTCCATCTGTTCGGTCCTCTGATGTTCCCTCAGCCACTCAGCTAAGTATGACTTTTTGGGCCAGGCCCCACACCCCTGAGGGCTGGGGTTCTGCCGGGGCTCTGTCCAGTAGTGCACGCATTTTGGAGGCTCCGCCTCACTACCGACGTGTTTGCATTCCTCCACAAGGCAAGGCGGCTTGGAGGAGCTGACAGGGTTCATCTCTGTCAGCCCCCTCCAGGAGACGCGTGTCAGCCTGGGAGCCTGGCTCCATCTCCATACAAGCCCCCTGGCTATTCTGCTACGGGTCACTCATCGCCACTTTGAGAAACAAAGGGCTTTAAAAGTGCCTGCTGCCCCCATCAAGTGCATTAATGAGGTCGAGCGGATGAGGGGCTCTTACTCACATATTGAATTACTGTGCCCCCCCCACACACACACTTCCAACCCCAACCACTCTCTGGTTTTAACATTTCTGTTCTCGGGTTCTTCGTTTCAGCTTATGAAACACAAACAGCATTTCGGCAATGTTTGTTTTTCTTTCTGTTCAGACAGTCGTGCCGCGGCGCTGAACCCCTCCTTCAGCTCTGACTCGGCTAACACACATATACACCCCCTAACTCTTACAGTTCGGCAGGTATCTGCACTGCACCTCAGTCTTGCACAATTAAAAGCAGCACATAAAATGTACACAGGGGACAATTTACCATTATCTAGTCCTTTTTTAAACAACTCACTGACGCACTGCACTTTTCTAATCAAATGTATCCTCGTGATATTAACGTGTGTGTTATAGTTATTTTTATGACACAGCTTTAGTCAGCTCATTTGCCTCCAAGTTCCATATTAAAACCCAGCTGTATATTCTGATCTATGTATAATGTATGATTCCACTTTCTGAGACAGATTCTGACAGCTCGACTCTGCCAGGATTACACTGTGACAGAGCAGACGGGCCGACTGGAGGGACAGAAAACCTCAACTTGCTGAAAGATGGGCTGCAGTCACTGCAGATAACCAACGCCACTCCTCAAGACATAAAAAAGATGTGCAAAAACATATCAAAGTGAGGTATACACACACCAAAGGATACACACTGGCCTAACTCCGACAGGAATTCACACCAAGATGAAAAACAGGACATTTTCAGCAGCTGATAAAGTACAGTTCATGGCCCTTTGACTGCCTAAAACTTCTTCAAACAAAAAAAATACTGCAAACACCATGCAATGACCTGGGTGCAGTTTTACCTCCTCTCGGTGGTCAGACCCAGACCTCTGAAAGAACCAGCGGACCTGGGCCTGTGGTGACCTGCGGACACACTCCATGAAGGTGGAGTTGGACTCCACCCCAATCAGCACTCTTTCTTCAGCCTGGGCGTAGGTCCTCTCTGCAGAGGCAAAAGCAGACAGGGTCCAGAGAATTTATAAGCAACACAGGACATCATCAAACATAGCTCTCCTCCTCTGCAGCAGAAGTAAACGTGCTAGATACTACTGAGCAGCACAGATCATCACCATCATCTTCTTCAAACATAGGTCTCTGCAGCAGCAAAAGGGCAAGTGGCCCAGACTATTACTAAACAATGAATATCATCTTCATGTTCACCATCATTACAGTAAAACAGAACAAAAACTCACTGTCCTCTATGTCCCAACACTGGCTGGACGGGTCCCCATGTCTGATGTCCTGCCTTCTTGCCCTCCTGGAAAGGAGAAGCAGACATGCTTGGACCAAGCTCCCATTTTAGGCCTCTTTAACTCCCACTCACACAAAAGATTCCCCGTCTTCCCCAGCGGAATACACCCGACAGCGGAAAGCCGAGGTCCGGAACCTGTCCTCCCACGACTGGCACAAGGCCTAAGAGGCTCCACAGCTCAATCCCTCTATCAGCTCACATATCAGACGCCAATTTAAACTGCCGCTTGACCTCTGATAACCAACCCACATCAGTCTTAGAGGATCAAAAGCAGCACATTAGAGAAATAAATCACAGGGAGATAAGTTTGTGAGATGTCTGGACAGAAAGGGCTGGGGTAAATCCCTGAGAAGCTGCACAAGCAACACCTTCTCAGGCTGCTCAGTGGCACAGCCCCATAACATTTGTCCTCTATACTGTGCTGCATTGTACACATCGATTTCCAGAGGATCAGATACAGAATCACATGACCCCCTTGCACCATCCCCCAGGGAAGGAGGAACGCTTGTTTCTCCTAAAATAACTAGCTCGTGTCACTCGCTCCTGGAAGCAGCATGCTCTGCACCTCTATGGAAACAACAGTGACAGCAGACATTAATCAAGTGTAGCAGGACGTGGTTTATAATCAATTTTCTGGACTGAAAGTACATACTACATTGTGACACCAAGAGGGGAAAAAAATGCAAGCTGCAAAGTTGCAGCCTTAATATTTCTGACCCCAGCTAAAAACACCAGGTGAAAAGAAAAAAAAAGAAACTCTAGAGTCCTTGGAACTGCAGACAAGGGCATGATCGATATCAGAACCTTAACTTAAAGATCTCTGTGCACATCAGCATGAATTTACTTCAGATATACAACAGTTAAGCTGAAACTTTTTAAAGTAATGACCTAGAGAATCCACACAAAGAACAACAGACAGAAGAAGCCATTCTTCATTTTGATGGTGGCCCTCGGTTCTGGGCCAGACCCGAGAAGGTCATGCACTGATAAGCTCCTTAGAGATGTCCACCAGTGAGACGCCCCGAGCTAACCTCTTCGAAGCGGGGACGAATCGAGAGCAGGAGTGGCCATCCCAGGCGCAGTACGGGTCGCGAGCCAAGCAGCACTCGGCGCATGCCCGACCGTAGACGTGGCAGCGGTGTAGGGACACCTGGATCAGCCCATCTCGTGACCCAACGTACAACTGTTGCTGTGGGAAAACAGGAGTCATGTTATTTTCTTGAGAATTGACAATCACAGTTCAATGTTCCATTCTGAGGCTGAACATGAATACAATCGTTTCAGATTGGAGTACACCTGTTCTCAGCAAGACGCTAAAAAAGCATTGCCCAGCAGGCAGACTCCGTGCTCAGTTACCATGGTTATATTCAAATGAAGATAGGCCCTATTGGTGTTACTGTCCAGCAGATCATACATGGACAGCCTTACTGCCCGTGGAGTCTGTCAGCACCACCACAAGTAAGTCGGATGCAGACATACAGAATTACGCCAAACAACACTCTCATACAGACAAGGACACCAGGAATGTGGATGAATATTCATACCTGTTTTGAGGAAATTTGCATATTCAGAATAGGCACAGGGACCTGTAATGAAGAAAACCCAGGTTTTAAAAGTGCTTTCACTTGCCAATATTCAGACGACTGTCATTTGCATACATTTACATGTAACTACACTTCACAAACCCAATACATTACAACAAGCAAAAAAATATTAAGTATTTAAGAAAAATGCATTTGAATTACTATGTGTTTCACAATGAAAAACTGGTTTTAAGGGTCCTGCTACGGTGTTGTGCATGTTGGAAGTCAGGTAGAGTATAAATACAAAGAATGAGGTACAGAGAGTGGATGGTAACAGGGCAAAAATGCAGGAGAGAAGGGAATTCTGAAGTACTCTTTTTGCCTTATAGGACCTGCAGTAACATAAGGCATCACCTCACAAGGCTCTGTTTACCAGGTATGAGCTCTATGTATCATCACTCTATCAGTCAGGTAATAAGTACAGAATATTCACAGCATTTTTTTGTTGGTTCTAGCGTTTTCTAAAAACACAAGCTTGTCTTGAGACTATTTTCTGTCTTTCTTGAGAGGTGGGGGGGTCTGACAGGCCATAGTTTACACGTGTCTGAGATATGACGAGCACAAAAGACATGGGCCAGCTCTTGCCTGGAGCTGGAATCAGACGTCGAGTGTTGATAAATTGCGTCCTTTCTATTTTCAACATGCTTTTGTTCAGTACCTGGAACACCTGGATCTCCTCGAGAATCAGTTCTTCACTGCCCCACTTGTCCTGTCTGAGTGGTACCACCTTCAGTACCGTCCCTAAATCTGGAATACAAACAAGCAGACGCTCAGTCAGGTTCAGTTCACGTTTTATTGTTTACATACACTTCTGACTGTCACGTGGGGGGAAGGAATCTCATCACTTCAGCAGAGCGCGCACACGCCTCTACTGCTGTTTTAAAATTCAAATAAAAGTAAAACAATCTGCATAAAGTTTAACAGACCTTCACAAACATTCAAATAAAAACAACGTCACACATGTGCGTTGCTTTACCATACTTATCATATATTATCACCATCTACTGGAAACAAATGAACTGTACAATTGAATAGGAAAATGATATACGGTACATTATATTTAATTTAATCTTTACTACATTACAGTCAGTTTAACTAGCACGAGTCTCGTAGTTAAGAAGCATGTACAAATTTACCTGTCCCCAGAAACATGACTGCATACCGTCCATCTCCAGCTAACACCCGATCCACCACTATCTGAGTCAATCTGTAGTCCACATTAACACGGGTAAAGATGGGCACCCTGTGTGTGGGGTAAATGGCTCTGTACATCATGGGGTGGTGCTTAATGAAGCTGATCACTTCGTCCGGGAAGTCTTTAGTGCTCTTAATCCGAGGGTCATATGTTTTACTCGGGCACTGCAAAATAAGACACATTAGAGAAGCTTTCGACAAAAAAAAAAAAAAAATGGATTCGCTAAAGCCACTAACTAAATGAGAAAAAAACCATCAACCAACAAGGTCAAACTCTTCTCAGAGCATGTAACTGAAGGACTTAGGGAAGCTCTGCCAACATTAAGATTTCACGTGCGTTTTCACCTGCAGTTACCCCCCATAACCACCTTTTGTGCACTGCCGATAGGATGTCAACTCACTCCCTAAAACAGCTAAATGTCTCCATCTGCTGTTCATGAGGAAAGTGACAGGCAAAGATCTTTACTACCGACCGTTCTTTTCCGTATTTGACAAGAAGTAGGCTCTTTGGTTTCTAGCAGTAAATTCTCTATTTGAAACTTTAAAAAACAAACCATTGCTATTTAAAATGAACTTATTTCAAACTTCTTTAATGAAAACCATGAATTTCTTGCACTTTCAATTCAATTTATTTTATATAGCACCTTACACAACAAGCTGCCTCAAACCACACTCAGCATAACTACAGCTAACTGCAGGCACCGTGAGTTGCAATGTGTACTGGTGATTATCAGATAACCCTGAATTAACATCACTACTAGAGGAGACACAAAGTAAGTGAGCTCTTAGCCTTTAGCAAAGCTGGTGTTTTTTTTATATATTATAAAGTCAATAAAAAACAGTGATTTATCCACTCAGGTAGGTCAATTTAAATACAATGCATGAAGTACATACTGGTATAAAACGTGCCTTGATGGGATGTGTAGTGGTTTCTCTTGAGTTGTGGAAGTGTTCACCTTATTTACTGATTTTGATATTCTCTGCTTACCGTCCCAGGACGTGGGTAAGGTATTCGCCCCTCGTACTCCACCCATCGATGGTCAGGCCCTTCTTTGTGAGCATATGGGCCATTGAAGACTGCGCGGATATCAGCCATGTTGTACACACAAACAGCAGACCCTCTGAAGACAGAGCTGAAGACACATGGGATTTCTTTAGGGTTCTGCAACTCAAGATAATTTAAATCAGTGTAAAAGATGTGGAGACAATGTGGAGGTCCAGACACACCTAGTGGTGGTAAACACGCCGTAGACAATGGGATTTCGTTCATCACGACTTGGAAGGAGGAACACATCCTCTGAAATCACACACAGAAGCCATAAAGCCCAATCCGCTACTACAGGCCAAAACACCCAGGCAGAAGTCCATGTCCCTTACGGAGCTTATCGAAGTGTGTGTCGAGCCCGTCCATTCCAGGGATGGAGCACACCAGCCTGGCTTTGAGAAACGTTGTCCACTTGTTGGTCAGGCTTCTCAGACCTCCCACATCGTTCTGTAAGACAATCACTTCCATTTAATTTTCTTCAGCCTTTCCTGAAGAATGCATTCAAGCATTTTATTAAGTTTATGCATGATAAGAGAACAATAAACATGAAATCAAATAATCAAATTAAGAATTTTGTTTTACAACTAAAAGCACAGAGCAAAATGAATTTATGTTTGGTTAGATTAAAAAGTTAAAGTGTTGCACTTAAAGAAATATGTACAAGTTAAGTCATGTTTAGTTTTATTTGAAACACTGACGTGCTTTAAGAGAAAGACGCAAGTAAGCAGAACGGAACTAAATGCAAATAAATGCAATATGAAATGCATATTTCTAGCCAAAGCTTCGGTAAACACAACAAAGCTGTGTTGAATTGAGTCAATAATTTTGGTGTCCAGTAGATGGCGACGTTGTAACTATGTAAGTTGTTATACAGTATATCTTCTATATTCGGTATAAGTGTGGCTGCCAGTTAAACTGATAAAATTGCTAACCTTTACCTAAATACAGCTATTCACTTATTTTTTATCATTGTACTGCTAAAGTTCAACATCCATGCGAGTACCATGCAATAAGATTTAGCTGACCATGTTACCATGTTACTGCTGACCAGCTGTACACTCATTTCCTTACCTGGCAAACCCGGGCTACAAAAGAGTGCACACTCTTATCTCTGGAGCCTCCATCTTTGCTACCTCCAGATGCCTCATGAAAGAAAAAGTAGACCTTGTCATCGTCCGGGTTGTGGGTGTCTGAGATGGGATGAGCTGCAATGAACTTGGCCTCTGTAGAGAACAAAGGGCAGGTCTGCATTCAGAGGGAACTCTATTATACTGCATGGACAAAAACTCTAGAGCTTTAAAAAAAAATGGCACGTGTCCTTAACTCTGAAGGTACCTCAATTAGGGTTTTAAAGAAAAATCCATGCATGGTTGCCACTGTGTGGAGCTCTTAGTAATAATTATAATAGAAGACAGTGGACCATTTTCGATCCATTTGTACAGCTAGGGAAACACCGACAAAGTGAAAACACTGCACAAAGACTCACACTAGACAGCAATCTTTAAGTCTTTAGCTCAGACACTGTTAGGTGCTGTTAAAAACAATGCAAAGGAAAGCCTTGTTACCGTTTATCCAGTAATCCTTGGACACATCAGTCCTAATGTAGTGCCAATCGTGGAGAGGCAAGGTCCTGGTGAAAGCTATGTCTTTGCCCAGGAAGTCTGAAGCAGTGCCAGCATACAGGTGGCGGTCTAGGGGTTTTGTTAATTAAATGGAAATTACATTACATCATGAGCCTACATAATTTTAAAAGAGCTAAAAACACCATTTAAAAACGCATATTTCACATACATCTTAAGCTTTAAACACTTACAAACACATATTGCATATACATATTTTTTCCACTATGGAAGATGCTAAATGCTCAAATGAAACTATAATTGGTCTGCATGCATGCTAGATTATATATATATATATATATATATATATATATATATATATTCATACAACTAGAAACTAGAATGACACCAGCACAGCATACTGAAAAAAAACCCTTTCAGTGACATTAATGACCCTTCAGAATAGCAGCGTATAATTTTCTGATAAATTTACAGACCAGAGCTCTCCACCACATCCTAGGAGGTGTCTCCTCACCTCCAACAAGTGGATGGGGTGTGGCAGAGCCAGCAGTCATCCCTGCCAATCACAAACCACTGCCCCTTTTGCAGAGAACAATGTGCTAAGCCTCTATGTCTCACATAGTCCTAGATGACTATGCAAGACAGACGTGCATTTAATGGCTCTCTGATCCATCAACTGTCATGCAATGCAGGTCAGAAGGCATTTCTCTGCTTAAATAAGTAATATACCGTGTGATAAAAGAAGAGAGATGAGAAAGATTTTTCTGCACATTCTTTTGCATAATAGAGTTTAAATATTAAAATATTCACAGTCATCTAATTCCTCTTATCTACAGCAGCCTGTCTCAGGATCAGACATTCTGAAAGTGTGAAGCAAACCTTTGATAAGTCTTTTCCTTCATTTTATCTAAAGATGTGATGTTTTGAGCCAGAGGTAGACTGTAAAGGGGAAAAGGCAGGGTTTTCGGCACTGCGTCTATACAGATTAGAAAAGCCCTCCTCTGCTCACAGGTGATTAACACTCTCTCACCTGTAAGGACCGACGCAAAAGGCTGCCAGGGGTCAAAGGCACATTTCAACCTTCCCGACTCAACGGCGTTTGTATGCAGCTGGAAAACATCCTCCTGTAATGAATTGATTTGATTTGTGATACAGCTTCAAGGCTCATGTAACTACAAGACTTTTGTAATCATTAACACAGTAATCTGAAAGAACGAGCCATACGTCTCAATTGCAAAACAATCATTCCATAGAGGTACAGTATGGACTATACCATATGGCCTTCAGAGTCCACTAATCTCGCATGCCAATCTGCTGACATCATTTAAACAGCATCAGATGATTTTAACTCCTCTAAATACTTAGTTTGGAACTTCCTCCAAGTTGTCGATCACTTATTTTTTATTGTGTGTTCACTGAATTAACCACAAAATTAAACAGACTTTAAACCACACATTTTAGATAATGACTTATTACAAATTAAAATGGTTTTTAAATTACTTCTTGTGCTGCCATTTTGTATGAATATGTACAATTTGTAAATTTTCATTAAAAAAATAATGAAATCATGCATAGAGCAAAACAGTGCACATTTAATTGGATTTCAAGTCACTGAAATTATTTGAAAAATACAGTTTAATCTAAAATTAATGCTAATGATATACTTTTCAAAGTAATTGTGTGCATTACTTCAGCTAAATAATGATTAGTATTTATAATCTCTTAAATGATTAGTCTACATTAAGGGCAATACCACTTTATTGCACTTTGTGATTCATAATTGAAGTTGATACATGAAGCAAATTCCTATTAGCACAATGCTGGTTTTTGTAAACCAGACTGCAGCTTGTGTCATTTGACAGATATGGCACACAAATGTCTATAATTTAGGCTGGACTGAAACGGTGCTTGATGGTCACATTCCAGAACAGACACTTCACATTTAGACCTCCCTACCTCTCCTCGACCCCCAACCTGTAGGAAGGCACACATGGGCTGGAAAGCCCCTGTCCCACATGTGTACACGTGTGTTCTGTTATAGGCGTGCAGCACGCGGATGAAATTTCCACATTCTGACTGTAGAGGGAGACAGTAAGTTACAGAAAAAAAAATAAATAAAATAAAACGCACAACAGTCAGATGTCAACAAAGAACACGTTTAATTATCAGACAGCCAGCCACGGGGAATGATGTCGCTCCACCGAGAGGGAAATCTAAAGAAAAGCAAAGTGTTTGAGAAGAACAAATCGTTTTACCTCACAATGTCAAATCGCCTCTGATAAAAACCGGTGCAACTGACAACGAACGAGGATATCTCTAAATCTGCCGCTGACAGCAACACTTCTCTTATCGATGCCAGATATTCTCAGCTAAAGAAAGGCACTCTTTCATCACACTTACTTGAGCGTTTTTGCCAGCGAGTTTACACATCTCCACACTCTCCCGTGACGCGGGCCAGTTAATCTGTCAGGAGAAGAGAAATGCATTTAACATGAGAAGTACTGGACGTTAACGCACGTCATGCTGATAATTTACACACGTGTCTCTCGTTATATTGCAACAACAAGAATTCTCAGGAAAACAAATTCTTTCGGGGGGAAAAAAAAAACTTTTCAGCATACTACTTTCCCACAGCTTTCCTCGTTGCTCATCTTCCTCCATTTGTAAGTCTTAAAAAGAGCAGAGGCAGAACAACGGAAGAGAGCACACCCAGGAATTTGCACCATCTAATTATTTGCCTAATTTAAGATTCAGAAGTGCAGCAAACAGCATAATTTAGAAGGACTTCCTGAAAGCAGAAATACTGTGGATGACGTCTAACCCCAGACATGTACGTACGTATACACACACACACACACACACACACACACACGTGGAAAACTAAGGTTGAATTGTAAGAATAATCTCTTAGGACAAGTTACTCAAATATAATATCAAGTAATCTTCAACACCACACTGATGGCCTTCAAAGCCCTCTCCAAAACTACTAACAGTACTCATTAAAGCTTTGTTTAGTTTCCATTTAGTTCAGTTTTTATATAGCGCATGCCCATGAGCAGCTGCTCCAGAACATTCTGGGAACATCAGTGCAATGTTTAGATGACATGAATATTCTTCTCAGCCCTGGCCACGTGTTTCAATGAGCAGTTTCCAGCACACTAACAAAGGGTACATTTCAAACGTTCTTCACAGTATCTGAACAAGAGCATTCCAACCATTATGAAACTGGCAATTTATCACAAGCAGTGCTGTAAAAAATATGCAAGAATTATTTTTCAATCTCACATTACAGGTTAAGATGCTAAGTCTAAAGAGGTGATTAATCTTCATTCTGAAGGACCTTGTTTTAAAATGATTGAATTACTTAAAATTGGGTTAAATGTATGCACAGCTTTTACCATCTGAGGAAAGGATACCCGCACCTACCCATGGAACAGTTATATCAGGGCCTGATGACAGCGTAACATTTTAACTCTGCTGGCCATACAAACAGAACATTCTCAAAGTTAACATTTCATCCAACTAGCCTGCACACAGAAATCTGGTCAGCAGAACTGCCTCTAAGCCTTGAGTAAAGAGGAAGCTTTCGTCGGTGTTCCCAACGCTTTCAGAATCTGAGAAAAGTGGCTTACAACAATACCAGAAACTCACTGACGTCTACATTGTAAAGTAGCTCAGAAAAAAGGTCCAAATGAGGAGAACGAAACATGCAAGACCAAAAGTGAGATGAGAAGACAGCATGCAGGCATGACAAACCCATTGCCCAGCCTGGGAGATCACGTCCACATTCGGAAACTTATTCACATACTAATAAATGCTAAATGTTGCACGTTACACTGTCGCATGCAAGGGAAGGTCATTGAAAATAGCCTATTTGTGTGGGCGTTGTCACTGTCTGACAGACAGGTGACGACAGAGTTACGTCCCAGGGAGACCCCTGAGCACACAGTGCCACGCTGGACTGACACTTTCACTTCTCACACTGTACCGAGCGACTTTATCATACACTGAACACCAGGCCTTGGGCTGACACGTATCAGACCATGAACCAGCCAGGTAAAGCCTGCAAGTAGTAAGTGTGTAAATTTTTTCATAAACACCCATTTTTTAATTGTATATAACAATAAAAATAATTCCAAAATGTTCAAAAACATTATTCCTTACAAATTTAATGGACCAAAGAAAAAAAGTAAGGATTAATCAATTTTGCTATACTATATGTTAAAAGTGAGATGTAAGTTGCACAACAGGAAAAATCACATAACAAAACTACATCAGCAAGATTTTTTTTTACTGGTGCTCCTGAAAAACAGCCAGCGGATTGTAAGGACAAAAGCAACACTAAAAACCAGAAAACAATCACTGGAAAATATGAGAACAACTTAAACTACGGATTTGTCGCAGTTTGTGTTTGTAATGTTCTATATATTAAAAGGTCATATAGCAAGCATGCAGTGTGATGCCATGAGCTATCTACGCACTGCAAGCATGCAGTGTGATACCATGAGCTATCTACGCACTGCAAGCATGCAGTGTGATACCATGAGCTATCTCCGCACTGCAAGCATGCAGAGTGATGCCATGAGCTATCTACGCACTGCAAGCATACAGAGTGATGCCATGAGCTATCTACGCACTGCAAGCAT
>JABJVR010047191.1:0-15310 GCA_025773905.1 Chitala chitala | reverse complement strand
CAGAGTGATGCCATGAGCTATCTACGCACTGCAAGCATACAGAGTGATGCCATGAGCTATCTACGCACTGCAAGCATGCAGTGTGATGCCATGAGCTATCTCCGCACTGCAAGCATGCAGAGTGATGCCATGAGCTATCTATGCACTGCAAGCATACAGAGTGATGCCATGAGCTATCACCGCACTGCAACCATGCAGTGTGATGCCATCAGCTATCTCCGCACTGCACGTCTTCACTTGTTTTGTATCGAGATGTATCGTGGCAGCATGTATTGTTACATCCCTACCGGGATACAAAAAAGATCAGGATGAGGTGCATTTATTTTTGTTTAACTTTTTTTTTTTTACATTCTAACATAAAATTCTCATCTAAAAGAACAATGAGCACTAAGCTACTTCACAGATATTTGTGCAACGTTGGCCAAAGCGCAGCCATTACACAACATGGTAACATGAAGACATTCCTACACATTATCTACTGTACTTCACGTTTGACAAAACGAGAACCCTAACATTTATACGCTTGTGTAAACCTGTCCTGTGCACTCTGCGTTGTCAGTGTGCAGAGTTTCACTTTGTTCTAAAAAGATCCATGTATGGGATTGAAAGCCGGCGTGTCCCACCGCCAGCAATGAGGAAGCAACACTTTCCTAACTTGATGTGAAGCTAAAAACAGTGAGATAGAAATCAAATAAACGCCGTCTCATCTCCCATTGACGACCCGCAGCTGTGTAAACACATTTGGCTTACAGACACTAAGTGAGTAATCCTTCTGGGATGGCCACTGCATTCTGATATGAAGAAGCAGAGCTGAGACAAGAGGATGTGGGGGGATGGACCCCACTCTGCAGTCATGGTGTGTGGGCATGCTGCCTCTCCCAGCTGGCCATGCCCACATCCACATCTCTGTCAGCCAGCGAGGGCCTGCTGCCTCTCTCAAATCCACATCTCTGTCAGCCAGAGAGGGCCTGCCACCTCTCTCAAATTCACATCTGTCAACCAGAGAGGACCTGCTGCCTCTCTCAAATCCACATCTTTGTCAACCAGAGAGGACCTGCTGCCTCTCTCAAATCCACATCTCTGTTAGCCAGAGAGGGCCTGCCGCCTCTCTCAAATTCACATCTCTGTCAACCAGAGAGGGCCTGCCGCCTCTCTCAAATCCACATCTTTATCTCTGTCAGCCAGCAGGATGATGCAAATCTCCCAGAGAAACTAACCTTAGATGTAGAGTCTGTCCAAATGTCAAACGAACGGGATTCTGAAAACCCTGATTTCCATTTTCTCCTGGTGATTTAGGATTTAGTGTAAAACTTCTGCCAACTTGCTTCACATTGTAGTGACCTGCAGTGAAGTTTTAGCTTACCTTCCTAATGTTCCTGTTCAGGTTATCCAGGTCCAGCATAAAGATGTGGTCCCTGACTCCTAGAAGGAGCATGTTCCTCTCCTCATCCAGAAGCAGGCTTTGGAAACCCAGACCTTCCGCTGAGCCCAGAAAGGGCAGGGCAGTGCCTGTCTTCAACAGCTCTGAGGGAAAAAGGTGGTTGTGGGCATTTTTTATTCAGTTTAGCTGATCTGTGGACACACCAGAATGTGCGCACACATACACACGCACACGCACACACACACGTGCACACCTCCAATACAACCACACGACCAGTACTTTCACACCACAGAGGTCTAATCAGATTAAAAAATAAGAAGAAGAATGATGAAAAAGTTATAATAATCAGGAATAAAAATGTTTACCACTGTGTGCCATGTTTAAATTGGTGCATCTTGTTACCACACAGATTGTATGTTAAAATGGCACAGGTATAATCAGGTGGAATCTGCTATCACCTTTGCTCTACATAAATGCTACTTAGATCTTGGGTATGTGTGTAAAGCTCTGACGTCGTAAAGCCCCAGAACGGGATGCAGCTTCCTCTGCTAAAGCAACACGGATCATCAGTCAGTCTCTCTTCTCCCTCACAGTCAACCAGTGTTTTCAAAACGCAAATTCTTTACCTTTCAAAAAATTGAAGTTATGGTAAAACAGATTACTTCTTACACACACAAACTTTCAGATAACACTACAGCGGTATAGCTTTTAAACATTACTGTAATCAATATGTATTCTTAAAATCAAAAAGGAGTAATGAATGAAATTAATATGGACAGAAGTTGATCTTTCTTTGGTTCCAGAGTGAGACCAGAAAACGAACCAAAGAAAACACAAAATGGTTTAGGAGTTTCGGCTCAGCTGTTGCAATTAAAGGCTTAAAAAATTATATACATATACATAAACTCAGATCTCAGTAATCCAAAGGGAACTTTCAGACATTTTGTGTAACATCTACCTTACCCTCATATTTTAGGTAACCACTGGCAACTCAATGGGAGGGGATGTAATGGGAGAGGTTAAAACAGCTGGTGTTACTAACTCCTTATATAAATACTGGAAAACACACACACTCACATTTGCTGAACTGCCAAGCATCACTGTATGTTCGCTGCTTGGTCATTTCTATGGAATGGAGCTTAAGCACTGCATCACTCTACAGGAATAAAGAATTTTACGAGCAGGAAAATGTATTGGTTTTACTAGGTGAAATATTTGACTGTAACAGCAATATCAGTTAAACACTCCTGTCAAAACAAACTTCCTATAAAATAATTTAAGTTTCATTTTATGTTGTATACTGCTTCATATTCATTTTACTGTGACTGGTTTTGAATCACAGCAGGCCATGATTCCCGAAGACCAGCCAAGTTAATGTCTGCAGTAAAAATGCTCTTTTGGCATATATCCCATTCAAAGTATGTGTTAAAAAAACAGTACAGTATTTTTATAACCTGAGCTAAATTGTTCTGAGCTGCATTTCACCTTGAATATCTGACTTGTGACTACATGTGTACTCAAGCTGCATTTCAGCAACTATTTTTTCTGTGATCTACCATTGTCTGATCAGTAAATGCACGATCAGTTGTAAGCATATTTACACTCACAATGAAAGTATGGAGCATTTTATCTACAGTTAATTTGTTTTGGATGTGAGAGAGAGACAGAGAGATACTGGTACTTAAGTAGTACTCAAGGCTGTAAAGAGAGATCTCATTGTAATTGTCCTCGTAGCAATGTAGCTTCATATTCACATTAGTGTTTCTGCCACCAGCTTCACCAGTACTATCCACAGAATTCAACATTACACTCCAGTGTGTATTGACGTTTTTGCATAATGTTATAGAACCAATTCCTACTGGAATGTTCCAGCATGTTGTAACCACTCCAAGTTTCAATCAACAGCAACAGCCATAAGAGAGATGGAGATAACTAGATAAGCACAGAACAATTTGAACCACTGTAGTGCCCGAGTCTGACTCAGTGCCTAAAGGGGAAGTTCTGTAGTAAACACCTTGATTCAAATAACCAGTTTTCAGTGCCAAAAACTCATTCTTGAGGAATGCTGCGTTTCCACAGGTTAAGGATTATCAAATGGAATTGACTCTTCACTGGCAATATGACAGCAAACCAGACAGAGAAAAGGGGAGATGCCTGCCAGTCTTCTACATATTAACCAGTCATAAAAGTTGGCATCTCTGCTACGTTACACACTGCAGTGGTTAAAATGAATTCACTGAAAAAATATAACTACACGTTCTCATATCTGTACTTCCAAAATATATACAAGCATACATGAGTATATGAGACACACTAAATGCTTAACAGATAAAGTAAGTTTTGGTTACTATTACGAGTGACATCATATTATTCTGCTGACAGGTCACGCTATGCCCTGTGTGTGTTTATGTCGGCTGCTCAGCTAGACATCCGCAGCGATGACAAGCAGCAGAACCCAAAATGCTACGGCGCATGGACCAAGGATCGGGTCAGAAAGGGCTCAAGAATACATTTTAATTATGCTCTGCAACAAAGACAATCACTTGAGACACACACTCATCACCTCTTTAAATGCGCCCTCAGGATCACGTAGGCTGGAAATTAACCTGAACGCAGTGGGACCACTGGTATTTACTGCTCTCAGTCAGAATGCTAAATACAGATTAACATTTACGGCTCCGTTATCTGAACACCGCGCCTGAGATTCTCTCTCTCTCTTTTTGTCTCTCTCTCTGTCTCTCTCTCACACACACACACACACACCTCATCTACCAGAAGCATTTTAACTTTCCTTCCTAGGTACCTTTTCTGATCATGCATTTTTATTTTGTAGCCACCAGTTTATCTCTGCATGCAGTGCACTCAGGCGAACTACAGCACCAATTGCCGCTCTCCTAACAATACCCAGCCATAACACAATTTACTTTTTTTAAGAAAGTAAAACAGTTAGGCTATCATCTCAGAGGTCCAGTTTGACTCTGTCTGTGGCCTGAACTGGCAGGATTAAAACAAATTTAATCTTGCCATGCGATTTCACCAGAGACTCTGATCATTTGATATGTATGCCAGACGCACTTCTCATGACCTTTGGAATCAGTCCTAAGCCCTGGTGGAATACATAGAGCTCTGTTTCATTCTGACATTGAATCTCCATGGTTTCATTTTGGGTTGGTCTTTTTTGACAACACTAATTAAGATTATCACCTGTATATATTGTAATTCTACTTGTCCCATTGTAGGCTAAGAACACAAATGAAAGTTACGGCGACCAGCAAACATCTGAATACGGGCACTGCTCTTGAGGCTCACCTTTGTAGCCCAGCGTAACCCTGGGGTCACCCTGCTTCACACAGTCCGCTGCAGGGAGAAGCACCAGTAGCAGTGTGCTCAGGCCCGGCCACAGTCTGTGTACTCCCAGTCGCCGGTTCCTCCCAGCTCTGGTGGTGGCTCCAGAGTTCAGTGCCATTTTCAAATATAGAGCTCGACACAACCCTGTGCAGAAGGAGTGCTGGTTAAACATAACCCCGACCACATTGTGCCTCTCAAAAGCAACATGGACGTGAAGCAGATGGGGGGGCCTCAGGCTGTACACTCAGCTGTCTGTCATTGGGCTCCAGGGAGGTGACTTCACTTTGATGTGGGACACACAAGCACGCATGCACAGACACACAGACAGCTGGCACCTGCTCACTTCTGTCCTGCCTTTGGGCCTACCCATTTATAAACTGACACACACATACTCAGATGCACAATGCACACAAAGTTGCAAAAACACACACGTGCATCCACACACAGGCATCTGTGAATGTCTTTCTTTTGTGCCATATTTATGACAATCTATTTCTTAAGGGATGCACATATACCGGCAGACACACTACTATATGTGCTTTCTCTCTCTCTCTCACACACACACACACACACACACACACACACACACACACAGGCAGCTGTCAGCTGCTTCAGCTGTTCTCTTTTGTCAAGCTTAGACTATCCAATTAAAAACAGACACACATACATACATAGTCAGCCATGATTGTGACCCACCCATTTCTAAATCTGTTGTTCATAAATAGAGGTTGACCAGAATTTATCTTCATAACTGTGGAATGTTCCATATATCTTTCCTCACTCTTCCTTTGTACCCTTTCGCTTATTAAGGCATGTGAAGATAATACTTCATAATCCACCAACATGGGTTGGCGCCCCACCCTGGGTGTCCCCTGCCCTGCGCCCTATGTGCTCTGGGATGGGCTCCAGGGTTCCCCACGACCCTCACCAGGCCTAAGCAGTTAAGACAATGAATGAATGAATGAATGAATGAATGAATCCACCAACATTTTCATTAAGCACATAAACAGTGGAACAGCATTGAGCTTGATCACGAAACAAAAGGACAATATTAACAGTGCTCAGCCTACATAAACATTTACAGAAGCTACCAAACCCTTCAAGCTCCCACAGCTCTTGCTCTGACAGTTGTCTTATGCTACAAGTTTCACAATGTTGTCTTGACAGTGGAGATATTTTTATCACTTAATACTGAATTTGCAAAAACAAACTCACTGTTCTGTGATTCTGGAATAAATAATCACCAAATTCTCATTCAGTTTGGACACAGAACACTCGTAACACAGCTGAAAAGTTATCCCTCTGTACAAAAATATGAACAACAGGACAGGACTCAAACCCAAAAAGTGTATAAGAACCAAACACTTGTCCATGTAAAGGCATGCTGTCATTAGCAGACACACAAAAGCACAAGGACTGTGAGGACACTGGTACATCTCCGCTTCCTGTTTACACACACAGCTGACAGACCAGAACCCATTTACCTCAGAGAGCAGCTTCCTGTGCCTCCAGGCTACAAAACAAAGATAAAACAGCAAAACCAGGTAGGGGGTGAGGGGTGGAATATCCATTATTCTTAATAACCATTACCTCCTCATTAAAGGATAAACCCATTCAGGGGAATTGAATTACGGAGGCACATTTAGGAATGTTCATTCACCATGGCTTCTGCTTACCTCTCACTCTCCAAAGCGGCTCTCTTGGGGACAGAAGAAGCTGGACCACGGGTGCTGAAATCACAGAAGACAAAGAGCATGAAGGTGTGCAGGAGAGACATGACCAGAGCATTCTCTGCAACACCCAGAACCTCCACGTCCCAGCCAAGCAGAACATGAGCTCTGAGGAACATAAAGAGGAGGATCAGCTGTTATGAAGGCAGTACTGTAATTAGTCTAAATTTAATGTCTAGTCTAGTCAGCTCTGAGAGAAATTAACATGCCAGAGTCTGATTAAAACACATTTTCATCACAGTATGCATTTGTTAGATCAAATATAAACAGTACTTCAGTGATAAAAAAATGTGCATTAGTCAGATTAAGTGAAGGATTTTTCCTTTCTTTAAAGAGCCACCAACATTTGAGAAGATGCTGAGTCACTTAAGTAAAGTCGAACTGTCTGTGTACCCAGATACTATGGAAGCATCCTGTGCTGGTAAAACCCCTGGGATAAGGATAACATACAGTCTCCAAAGGGCTGTTCATCCAGTCGCACGTGAGGCAGATGTCCACACAGGAATGTGACTCTCAACACATTAACAGCCTCACAAGCCTCACAGAGCCACTGATTTATACATGAATGCCTGTGCCAAAAGCACAACACCATTTAAAAGACACCTTTGACAGCTTAATGTTTAGTTTTTGTGATTTCTGGAAGAAAAAGTTAAAATTAATTTCAAGCAGATTTGTGAAAAAAGCAAATCAAATAAAAATACGGCATGTGTCGTTATACTATAGCTAATGAAAATGTAATTGGTAATGTATTTACACTGAGATAAAATACACACAATTCATGTAATATTAAACTGAGTGTGGGGGAACCGAGAACAAAGGTTACCTCAGATGTCTCTCCACAGGTGTTAAACATGGATTTTCTCACAAGTTTCTCAGACATTTAAGACACCATGAGAAATCCAATATATCTAATGTCTGTTTTACTTTATAGTGCATGGTTTCAAATTTTGCCAATTTTTAATAATATAGTAGTCTATATTTTTTAGCCAGTGTGGCAGGTGATCAAACAAAAGTTTGTCACAACACAGGATAGCAGGGTTCTGTCAAATAACTTCAATGGACAGGATTAGAAAATTAAAGGAGACTAGGAACTCCCATACTGAGAGGTGCATGGTAAATGTCACATAAATAACATTATAAAGTTAAAAAATGTGCAGCAAACCAACAAATCTGACAAGTACCACTCACAGAAACCACACACACCTCAGATTCCAGCTGTGCCTTATTAAACAGGGTCAGCCGCATGTCATTTACATACAAGTACTTCTAACACAAAGATGCTGACCAATCACAAAGGCAGCACTATGTTAATTCACCCAATCCCAGCTACTTTGTTTCAACCCCTATCAAAAAAAGGCACAAACGGTCCTGAGCGATGCAGGCTGGGTGTCACCTCACCGGAATTTACACAAAGGTCTTATCTGTCCAAGCACTGGCTTCCAAACCCCACAATCACTACAACTCTGGCACTCCTGTGTCAAGACATACAGGGGCAGAATCCTCAGCCAGGTGTACATTCTAGAAGTAAGACTCTAGTAATGGTCTTTATGTAAACACTTCAAACTGTAGTGAGAGTTTCCGTTAGAGCAGTGTACCAGAACTGAACACTGCCCTCTCACATAAGTGCATCTTTGTATGTCTAAAGAGAACCATTTTGAAATTTTATGCAAAAAATGTAGTACATGCGAAAATGAACATTTGCATGCCCTTACAGCCTTCTTACGAAACCTGGTGGCACAGACGTTTCACATGTATTCAGCCAATGGAATCCACCCACATGTCCAAAAGAAACAGAAATATATCGCAGCATCTAAAACTCCTCATAAATTTCATTATAGTTTTGACTGGGAGCCAAACAAACATTGGAAATTTTGTTAAACGGGAAGGAACATAAAAAGTGGGTGTGAGTGAAATTTCTGATGAGTATTAAGCAGAAATGGAGAAACAGAACAGACAGAGCGGTCACGGCAGCTTCACGAAAATCTCTTAGTGGCCTATTATTAAGACTATTAACTGTAAAACAAAGTTATACAGAGGAACATTCCGTCTCTCCACTAACCGAATTACAGAAACATAGCTTAACAAGGACGTTTCCTTAAAAAACTTCACACACACTAAAGAAGTAACTTTCAAAGACCTTAAACAAGTTTAGTTCATTTTGTATATAACCTAGGGGAGCCTAGAAGTAGAAACATAGACTAGACAACACAGATACCACAGTAATATAAACCTGCACCAGTTGAACTTTCTTTGGAAAATAAACACTCCTTACTAATCAGTGTCCATGGTGTATCGGAAGGAATAACATTTTTATGAATAGTAGAATCGGTTAGTGAAATGGTCCAGTGGTCTAGAACATTATTCCTAACGTCAGGTACGGAAGGCTAGCCTTTCCCATAAACACCAACAAATAGTACGAGCCAACGACCATATAAAAACCAGAGTTAACACTCTACCCTTCAGTACCTTTCTGTACAGATGCAGCTCATAGTAACTGAGAAATAAGTAATTAATTATTTAAACTTTAAATTAAATAAGTAATTTACTTTGGCATTTTCATTTTGAATTAATGTTGGCACACCTTAATCTCACCCTGTACAAACACTTCTCCAACGAGACAAACTTTAGTAAATTCTTTATTAAACTCCTTAGATAAGACTGTTCAAATATATACTACGATGCCAATACAAGTAATTGAATGTAAGAATGTTCTGTATCAAATGCTGCCACAAAAATATTTACAGGTTAATTCATGAGTTATCCATATATTAACTGCACATCGTAAGGCAAATTGTATCAAATTTAACCTAAAATAATTTGTCATTTACTGTGGTTAATTCTTTCAAAAACATGTTCACAGCAGGGTCCTAAGACAGCTTTATGAACTGAAAGTACGGCAGAGGTCTATCTGTCAGTAACTAGACTACAGAAAAAAAAAAAAAAATCTCGTTTTACATCAAAAAGCAGATGTAAGTCTGTCTACATTAACTATTACTGAACAAATTTTAAACCGAATTACAATAACAGACCAACAATCAGATGAAAAAGTCCGCTAACACCACTTTGAACTTCCAACAGCTTCAACGAGATGCATAAATTCATATTTACACAAGGGATTAGTCTGTAAGGACTCAGAAGACCTCAAGATCCGTAAAATATATAAATAAACGGAAACACATACAACAGTAATGGATACTTACCTAAGGAAATATTAGCACATCAGGTTGTGCGCCGTGACCGCTTTCTAACAGCAGTCCTGCCGCACCAGCTGTTGCTGCCGGTGAGTCTCGCAGCTGCAGCTGTGCTTCAGGAAGCTGCGAGGCTGCAATTATCACTGACCTAACAGGGAGGGCTCAAAGGAAAGCGTTCGCAAGGCAAGACACACCTGAAAGCGTGCCACCTGGATATATACACACATTTAACTTTCATTGTATAATAATAATAATAATAATAATAATAATAATATAGCTAATGCCCCGCGACCCTCACCAGGAATAATTGGTTAAGATGATGGATGGATGGATATAGCTAATGTAACTGTGTAAGGAAATATGTCATGTGTCATCTTGAAGAAGCCGGGAAGTCGCAGAATTTCAGTTTTATTCTAACTGGGAAAAATACAGCGAAGGCATCAGCCGTTGTGGCGTGTTCGGGTTATTCATTGTACTTGCTTGCATTTTATTCCAAAGCTTTATTTAATAGGAACGAATGTTAAGTGTCATCTGTACTATCTAGTGCAAGCTTTTCTTTCGTGATATTCTAAATAATTGTTATTTTCAGTGCCATGTTAACTACATGCCATCCTCTAAAACCGATGTGATACAACATAGTAGTTTTTTGTAGCTGAAGGTTGCTTTACTGATAGTTTTCTTGACAACGAAATGTTTCGCCATCAGAGCAGTTGTACAAGAAATAACAAAGAACAAACATAAACAATAATAATTGTAAACAAGCGTAAAGCCCTGACACGCACTGAAAATTGGAATGCTATAACACTCGTTATCCGCATTCCTCAAAAGGTGTCCTCACTCCTGTCTATGAAGCTATATTCATCATTTTTGTTTCGTGCTTGTACTGATTCTCAAGGATGATGTTAGGCCCCAAAGATTACCAAGGACAGCTATCGCATGTAATGAATACTAAATGGCTGACTATGCCGTGCCTTCATTGATTATGGCAGAGGGCTCTCAGGACCATAAACCTCAATAAATATGACCTGTGGCACACAATGTCTATGCATTATCATTTTCTACTGAGGGAGGTGATAAATGTCTTTGTGTCTGAGTACAGAACTATAAGTATGCTGTGGGGTGTGGGTTTGAGATAATCATACATAACCATCAAATAGTCCATTGTATTATGATGAAGCCATGACTGCATTTCATTTTGTGGCAGAAAACTTTGCAAACTTTCAACAAAACACAATTTAAATCTCCTTAAAAATTATAATAGCATTGAAAGTAACATTTGAAAGCTAGGAAAGTAATTGTCAGAATGCGTGGAAAGTTTAACATAAAAGTATGCAATAAACATCAAAAGACTGTGCAAACATTGAGAAAGGTTTTTTTTTATATATATATAAACCTGGATTTTAAGAAGACACAGAGTGATTCTGTGAAGAAAACCAAGTAGAGGAGGGTCTGGTTATCCTATTCTTTAATAGTAATATCCCATGTTACATGTTATGATCATACATACCTTTTGGCTCTGTATTTTCAGCCTGTGGTCAGACAGGATTCTATATCATTTCATTCTCATTTCTTAGGACAAGTAGTCATTTGCCTTGGAGGTCAATCATAGCTAAACTAACAACAAAACAAACATTATGAAATTTAACTGCTTCTTGTTCTTCCACATTTAGAACAACTGCTTGAATAGTACATGATTGTAGCTGATACACTTTCAGATATTCACAATTTACATTCTTAGCATCGTATTATACATTTTGTAAATTTGGTAAAATAAATTCATGGATTAAGTAATGCTTCTTTAATTAACTAATCTTTACCCTGTTGTATTTGTATCAGTCGGATCTGACTAGGCAATCTCATGTAATTCTTATTAAGGTAAGTGAGCATCTTGTTGTATTTTTTTTTAACAAATGATATCAATAATTTTTTATATGGAGAGATTTAAGTCTTTAAACTGAGCCCTCAGATGCAGAGGGGTAACTATCATCCTGTCCTAACTTGTGTAAAACGTTTTTTTTAAATAACCCAAGGAGTGTAACACAACCCACCAGGAATTCAAGATGTTTCTTGTGTTACTGCTCTACAAAGTAGAAGGTATTTCGTCTTAACTCGATCCCACCTTCTCAAATTGGCTTTCAATAGCCCAAAGCACTTTTTTTCAAAGCCAAAAACAAAACCCAGCAAAAATGATGAAGGCAGTTAATGATACCAACACAGGAGTTTGAAAACATGTTGAACAATGGGATGTTTTCACCTGGTCTTAACATTGTATTACGTTACATTTCTGACACATTAACATCCGCATGCAAGGTTTCCTGGTCTCCCTTTTGCCTTATAAATCGGTACAGAGGCAACACAGGTAGTGTTCACTCATCTCCTATCACCTAAACTTCATTGTATAATGTTTTGCTTGCAGGGTGTTTCACTGTTTTATGTTTTCAGCATTGTATTACTTAGTCTATGATGACTACAGAGAATGTGGATCAGAAGAGTCCGAAGAAGTATGATTTCCATTTCAGGTTTATAAAAGGAATAAGCACCTGTACATATTTAAAATACAGTTTTCCATTTAACATTCTCAGCAATGGAAAGAACAGATTTAAGATCAGACAGTCACCTTGTAAGATGCCGTATCTGCTTTCCTTCACCATTCTGTGTTACAGTGCAGCATCCCTGGCTACAGGAGAAAAAAGATTCACATTAGCTCTAAAACCTTAAATGATCTTTTCAGGATCGTGAGAACCAAGGTAGAGACCGTCTATAGTGTTAGCACTGTGAAAGCACCTAAGGCGAAATATGATGGAACATTTAAAACTAAAAACAAGTGCGTATCGATTGTGCATGTGTGTATTAGAGCGTTTAACGGGATTTGTCATTAAAGTTTCCCCGTCATTGCCACATATGGAAAGAATGTCTGACGTGTTTAGGTATGCGCCGTGAAATCATGGAGAGCCATACACGAACGGGTTTGAGTAGCCTCAAAGCAGAAGCATCTTAAAATAGCATGGATTTCATTTCCATCTGTGGCTCATCGCTGCCATGTGAGTGCAGAGGGACAGAATGAGGTGACTGAATGAGCTCTGGAACCTTTCCCAGTGTGAAGTGGGGGGTGGGGGTGTCAAACTGACAGCTGGGCACGGGCTCCCCGGGTGGGGTGTGGAAATGTGGAAGTACTGTCGCATCCTTCCTCTCAGGACGCACACGCTGCACTTTGGCTTGAATCTCAGCCCCTTCAGATCCTCCCAGTTAAATAAACTGACCTGATTTTTAACCATTTGTGATTTCCCATGCGTGTGAGGACCTGGCAGTTCGTAGGAACACCTGAGTGGAAAATGTCCACTTCTCCAACACATTCATCCATCCAGCACTTTTATGAAGCAGGAAAATTAAATTTGAATGTTCCTTTTCTGCCCTGCTAAAACCTTATACGTTAAGGCTAAAGTTCTACATTAACTCTGAGCATTACCCATATAAACATTTCTATTAAGAAATATCCATCCATCCATTCTCTAAACCGCTTGTCCAGTTCAGGGTCGCAGATACCTGGAGCCCATCCCAGGAGGCAAAAGATGCAGGGCAGGGGACGCTCAGGACAGGCCACCAACCCACACACACACACACACCTTGCAAGCACTAATCAACCTAACCTGTTTTGGGACCATGGGAGGAAACCGGAGAAAACCCACCAAGCACAGGGAGAACATGCAAACTCCACACACACAGTCCCAAGGCCTGGAGATGCAAGGCAACGGTGCTAACCACCACGCCGCCTATATTAAAAAATATGTATAAAAACATAGCTGTAACAGATGAGACAATTCTGAATGTTGCCTTGCATTAAATCGTATGTAAAGCATTTATGTTTATTATTGAATTAAATAATTTTGAACCAAAAATTATCATTCAGGAGAACAAAGCACTAAAGCTTACCCCCATAGCATTAAAAAGAGTGAAGCTGCTTGCCACTACAACAGCATAGCATGACAAATCTTTCACAAACACAACACAATAATAACAGGCCAATTACAGATAATTGTGTAGGGGGGCTGAAAAGGCAGTGTTGGCCCTTCTGGCACACCCCCAAATGGACCAATCCAATCAAGGCAGTCAGAGTCCATCTGCTTGGTGTAACCTTTATTCAACTGTGATCTAGGGCTGAGTGGCAGTTTGTGTTTCTTTTACCCTTCCTGGAACAGGTTAAAGAAACTCCAGACTGACCTCATATGCATTTCATTAAATAAGAAGTATTTTAAAAGCAAATCGTCATCCAGAAAAGAAAGCCAGCATAGCCATGTTAAAATATTATTGGTGTAGATAATGCTGGTAATGTATAAGTGAGCATCCACTGTGTTCAATGACAGCTGTTTTTCCTTCTAGTTTACCAAGTGAAAAGGACTTGGGTGGTTGTTTATACTTTGAACTGGCCCATTTCACATGATTCTTAACTAAAAACTCAACATCTTGTTAAATTCCAACTGAAAATACAAAAATATTTGAAGGGTAATAAATTGTTAAACTGATGTCCTTTTCCAGTTTAATTTTCAACAGTTATTATGGTGAAGTACTGGAAGAGTGAACTTAGCTTGGAAATAATTGCAAGACAATAATAGTGTGCAAAATAAGCAGCCATTACAGGCTGACCTTCCAGTCAGCAATGAGAAATAAGTGCCTTGTTCAAAGGCCAATTCAGAAACACTTCATTGACATTACGACTGCTAGTCCCTCACCCATTACTTTAGGTCTGGAATGATAGCGGTCTTGCACCTGCAGCAGGTGTGCATGTCTGCCTACCTTAAGACAACCGCTTAAGCTTGAGTCTGCAGTGCAAATCCAACCAACTGCCTACACCAGATGAGGTCAACTAAATATCAGAGTCTATAGTGTAAAAAATGGTCTGTGCTTTTATTACATAGTAGAAAATTGTGCTGTTCGCTTTAGAACATAAAGAATTCCTTACTGTACAATACAACCTTTTGTCAAAATGCCACCAATACATACAAAAGGAACTAACTTTCTAACTAAAAATGGTTACATCTCTTATTATGAATCCTATGTCCTCACCCTTTATGCCGTCAGCATGGAATGACAGCTAGCTGTGTAAAAGCTTGGGTGTGGACACTGTTTCTCAGTGACAGGAAAACGATGAGCGTGATTGTGGAACACCCTAGCCATCTGGCTAACCGAGAGTCCGCCGTAAATCTGTCGATCCAGATCACACAATAAAGGCTGACATATATCTCTGCAGTACTGGGGTTGAATGTTAGCCAGATTTGTTTGTGTTTATGTGTGTTCGTTGCACAGTTTCAAAGTGTAGACTCTTGCAACCTGATGCAACTACACACGTGTGTGTGTGTGTAGCGCACGCGCGCGCACATGTGTCCTTTACTTTCATTTACCCTTCTGGGGGCACCTCTGTAAGAACACCTCTGTTGTTTCTGTACTGCCTTCCTAAAAAAAAAAAGTCCCAGAGTTCCATCCATCCATTATCTTAACCACTTATTCCTGGTGAGGATCGCAGGGAAACCTGGAGCCCATCCCAGAGCACATAGGGCACAGGGCAGGGGACCAACCCACCACAGGGCGCACACACACACACAATTTGGACACACCAATCAACCTAACCTGCATGTCTTTGGACTGTGGGAGGAAACCGGAGCACC